>PVKM010006992.1:0-42665 GCA_004027735.1 Carollia perspicillata | reverse complement strand
AATTAAAAATATATGATGCTTTATTGTCAAAAATAGACAAACTTTAATTTCCTTTAACAGAAATATTAACTTAAGAGTCTCCATAAGCCAGCATCACCACTTTGTGAGCCTAATAGACAAGAGTCAAGGACAACTGTTAGAGGACAAAGGACAACAGTTTGACATCCATGCCAGGGAAGCCCGGCCCCCAGAATCACAGGCACCTTTAGAGCCCTAACTAAGAATAGACATGCAAAACAGGGTTGACTTGTACTGGCTCAGGCCTAGAGATGGCTTTATGATTTAAATAGTGAAGCTTTAGGTCACTTATGGGATCTGTAACAGGATCGACCTGCTTCTGAGTGACACCAGGATGAAGCCATCTGCCCCTACCGCCCTCATGTCTGTCAAGTGGAGCTAATAGCTTGGGCAGCAGATCTGAGTAAGCTCCTTATCCATGACCTACTGTGAGGATGTTAAGGTCTTGCAGAAATGAACTTTGTAGTGTGGAGGCTACATCCTCTCATTGGCTCAAAAAAGGATAACAATCTAGGTAGTAGGGGCGAGAAAAAATTAAGGCCTTTATTGTACCCGAGGGACAGGTTTGCAAGGCTGAAGAAAGCTGGCTGGGCGAACTGGTTAACAGGCCAGGTTCTCATTCTCTAGTCTGTAGTAACAGACACATCTTACTAGTGAAAAATGGTAGTCTACAGCTATCTCCTTTGGAGCTCTGGGTAAAGGAGAGATTCCTGAGAGACCCCAGGAGAGGCTAGGGATGAGACAACACTGAGTAGTGAGAGGGTTCATCTCAGATTAAGCATGTGCAATAGTGAAAAGAGGCTAGATCATCCAATGAATGAGAAAGTGACGAGATCTGAGAACTCATGTCCTATTCCTGCATGCATTCACATAATGGAAGGATAATCAACTATAAGTAAAATAATAGTTCAACACTTTCCACTTTTTTTCTAGTTTAAAGATATCATTCAATACTTGAGAATTAGAAAAACTGAGCTTGTATTGTTCCATAAAGTTATTTAAAACAATACTGTGGTTACTAAAATGGCAGCTCAAGCTTTCGCCACCTCTTTTGAACAGAAGAGCAGAGAGAATGCAATAAAACAGTGAAGGATTCTGTTCTCCTGGTGACATTTCTATTCACTCTTGCGTGGGGTTTAGTTTTAATTCTATCCTCTTGTAAAAGAACCCTTCAAGTCAAAATAGAGGCAGGAAATTGGTGGTGTGGGCTTCTGGAAGTTTTGATGGACTAAGCATCACTCATTGTGATTGATGGTATCAATCTGAAAACTTACAGACAAAAAGCCATATAAAAATAAAACTAAGCAAAGTTGGTTTACTAGTGCATTAGCAAGACTACATGGAAAACTTTGTGGAGTCAAATACAAAACTACAGTGCATTCATTGCTCTTTCCCCTTCCTTATTCCACGCCGTTCCAGTTTGTAAAGAAACAAAAAGTGATAGAATGCAGACACTGGGGTCGTTTCTCAAAAGCCACAAAATAACAGGTTGATGTGACTATGAAATACAGAAGATGAACTTGATTGGGGGTTTCTTGTTGAGAACAGGCAGGGCAAACTACAATGACTGTAACTGAGCAGCTGCAGAGTTTTATTACCCAATCATAAAAGGACCTTTTTAAATGTTTCCCTTCAGCACTCTTCAATGACTGTTGTTTCAATCAAGGAGTAAAGCTTTTTCTTAACTAGTCGAAATCCTGAGCTCAGGATCATGGTTCGTCTGAGGCTGGATGAGAAGCGACTTCGACTAAAGAAAAAGTCCCTGATGCTGGTCCACGAGCAGTTCTCCTGCTTAAACACCAGCGTCAGCTCAAAAGTAGGCACCACACTCGAGTCACACACAATCCTATCCAGCTTTATACATACATTTTCAACTTCCATGTTCACGTGCATGATACAGCCTCGAAGGCCGCAGGGCTCCGTGGAGGACAGGCGGAGGACATCTTGAGCAATTCTCTGGGTCAGTTTCTCAGGGACAAGGACTTTTGAACACCCCAGTTTGGTTTGCTTTGATTGGGACAGGCAGTTCTCTAGCATTTTAACCAAACTCTGGCAAGTGGTCTCCTCAAATATCACCTCACTGAGGTTGGGTTCAGGAACAACATAATCCCAGTAGTCAAAATCTGTAGAAGATAGAAGTTTCAAATTAAAAGAAACCCAGGAGCAGGAAAACCACACCAACATAGAAACATTGGTTATGTTTATCTACCACATCTACCTGTTTCTATTATTTCTTTGGGAGTCAGCTGATCTCACTCTGCTGTTAACTACTGGAGTGATAGAGTAAACCATTTGATGTCTCATTTATGAAATAAAGGTTTTGATAAATAGGGTGGATAGGATATAACCATTTTTCTTTAATTTATCTGTACACACACACGATTTGAAGACGATATATCAAAAGTCTCTATGGTTATCCTAGATTATCAGTGATTTTCTTTCATTTCTTGCTCCCTTACTTGCTTATGGAGATTTTCTATTTGTTTTACAGAGAACATGTATTACTTCTGGAATAAAAATGGTGTATACACACACACACATATACATACACACACAAACACACACGTATATTTTTTTTTAACTAAGGAACTGTTACCTTCTAACTCTAAGAATATATGAGTTAGCCCTGACTGGTGTGGCTCAGTGCGTTGGGCATCATTCCATAAACTGAAAGGTCACCAGTTCAATTCTCCATCAGGGCACATGCCTGGGTTGTGAGCCAGGTCTCTGGTTGGGGTATGAAAGAGGCAACCAATTGATATTTCTCTCCCTCTCTTTCTCCCTCCCTTCCCCTCTCTCTAAAAAGTAAATAAAATCTTTAAAAAAAAGAACATAAGACTTTATTGCTGTAAAATATCAAATTTTTGCCACTGTTCTTAAATAATAAACTTAAATCTGAGAAGCTATATTAAATATCTATTACACTTGTTTCTTTCTTTAAAAGTCTTTACTGGAATTGGCCTGTAAATTCCAATTTTAGCTTCAACCTCTTTGATTAAAAATTGCTCAAAGAAGACCTTTGAGGTCCACCAGGATATTTATAACTGGTTGGGTAGTTTTCCATGGCCAAGCAAAACAAAATAGTCTTAGGAAAACAAAATTAGATTTGCGCAAAGGAAAAGAGATAGGTCTGCATTTGGTCACCTACCTTCCAAATTAATCCTACCACTTGGCAAGGTGCTACACACACGGTCAACTGAGCAGGGTGCAGGCAGAGGTCCTGTGGCTCCTCCCTCCCTTAAGCCTACTTTGCCCTCAGTGGCTGTTGTGGTTTCCTCTCCCCACATCACGTATTCACTTAGGTCACTGCGTGTGTGTGTTTGAAATAACTAAATAAAGCAAATGCACTCCAAATTATGAGGCTTCATATGTAGAAGATAAAGAATTTTAAAGAGTTGGCCTATAAAATTAGGTCGTTAACCACTCTGCCTTCTAAATGAGGAAGGCCCAAATATCTTCAGCGATTTGTCTCTGCTCACACAACTCCTCAGGGGCAGAGGAGTTAATTTAGAAACTGCTGTTTAAAATTGTAAATGACAGTGCGTCCAGCATTACTTCTGTTTTAAAATTTCCCTCTGGCATTAAAAAGGGAATAATGGGTACATCCTCAAATAGAATACTACACAGCAATAAAAAATGAAACATACACATATATGCAACACCATGGACAGATCTCAAAATAATTAAGCCGCAGGAAAGAAATCAGCTACACAAGAGTACCTATTTGATTCCATTTACATGAAAATCTAGAGGCAAAAATAAAAGGGGAGAAGGAGGGTGGGGAGTTGATGGCCAATAGGTACATGGCAATTTGATGGGAGGGGTTCATGGCAATGATTACAAGGCAATGATTACATTGTTAAAACACACATAACTGTATACTTAAAATTCACCGAAACTTAAAATCATGTAGGGTAAGGAACTTGCACAACTTTTCATCCTGAAGAATCTATTAGCAGACTAGACTTATACAGCCCTCAGTTGTTTTTTTTGTTTGTTTTGCCACTTTTGTTTCTCACCATCATGAATAGAAGATGCTAGAAAATTTGGAAAGCAGTTTTCTCAGGTGGATTTTCTGACACCTCCAGTGAGTAAAGTAGTGAGCCCGCACATCCGCCCATCCACCCGATCAGATAGATCTATGGAGAGGCTGCAACCTTTGGAGGGGAGAGAGAGGCGGGCAGCTGGGAAACTCACCATTTAGCAGGCTCCTCGGGTAGAAGCCAGGGTCCACAAACTCTGAAATGCTGTCCGAGTTCTTACTGCTCAAACTGCCAGTTGCAACCATGGTCAACGGCTCCGTTTCCCTCGCGGGACAGAATGACCTGGGGCGCTGGAAAAAGTAGGCAATAAGGACAGACTTGCAAGAGCCTGAGGACGTGTAGAGGATCCTAAAATGCCCCGTGTACCCCGAGCGAACTAGCGGAGCACTCAGTTTCCAAAGGGAAGCAAACGATCTCTGCAACTCAAGTCGGCAGTCTCGCGAGCAGAGACGCCAGCTACAGCCACAACCTGAAACTCATTGAAAGTTAGCAAAACTTGGAGCGGACTTGCCCCGCGGAGTTCACCACCGACCTCTCCGACCCCCTCCTTGGATCGGGCAGCGGACGCCGAAGCAGATGCCCCAGCCTCTGTTCACTTCGTCCGCTGTCTCTCACCTGCCGGGAGTTCTCTGAGGCCGACGCGTTAGCAATGCAAAGGGGTAAAACGAGGCAGGCACTCTCTTAAGAGCCTCCTCCCTCAGGAGCTCTCTGATATGCAGACCCCCACCAGAGATCCAGAACCTGTTCAGCACCAGCCCACCTGGCACCCGCCCGACTGTGCAGCACCGCCTCTGGGGCATCGAGCATTTTATAGACCCAGCCTTCTCCCTCGGCCGGCCCGCCCCGCCTACCTGCGCCGCGCGTCCCCGCCCCTGCGCGCCGCCCCTCCCCTGGTGGGGTTGCTTTTGCTGTTCTGGCCACCCTTAGGCGAGCTGCTTGGAGTTGAGGAGGAGGTTGCTGCACCGTTGGTATCTGCGGTTTCCCGGGTGGGCCTCGGGCCACCGCGACCGCAATTCCAAGTGTACGACTCGCCCAAAACTGACCACTCCCCTCTGCCACCAACTTGGATTCTTTGGTGCGACCCCTCCCCTAGCGCGTGCGCGCATTCACGCTACTGGTTTCCTCACTGCGAATCTGTCCCGGGCAGCGGGAAGTTTCTGCCCTTTGTCTATTGCTACGGCCGGAGGCGCTTCTGTGTCACGTTGAACTCTTAGCTTAACTCTGTTTCTATGTTCAATGGGCATCATTTTCACTTAGTTCTGGCCTCTATCCAAGTCAACTTTACCCCAGGTCCCTGGGTTTTTGTGTCCTTCGCTCCTGAATGAGGTCAGATCTAGCTTTCCTTTCCGACAACGAAAGCTCTCCAACATTGTCGTCTACCTACTGCACTCCCGGGCTTTCGGCACTCTTTGTGCTGTTTTCATTTATGACTAATGCGTTTTCTCTGCGAGAAGGGTGAGCCTGGTACCCTTCTAATTAGACCTGGCTCCTGAGCACTGGGAGATTGAATGAAGTGGAGTTTGGCAAAAAACTAAACAAAACCATTAGTGGGATGTTAGCTGCCTCCTCCACCCGCCTAGTCCCAGGGAGCAAATGGCATTCCCGGAGGCAGAAGTTCCAGGCCAATCCTGCCAGGGGGATGATTTGGGCTTGGGCGTTCTTGAAGGGGCTTTGGGCTACGAAGATAGTTTTATATACCCTTAGGGATAATCCCGTGAGGCCTAGTGCGCAGTCCTGAACCGAGCGCTCAGTGGAACAGAGGGGCCCGGGAAAGAGTCCGCAGGCAAGAAGCCAAACGTGTTTTCTTCCAAAATTTCTAAGCCACCCTAGTCCCACGTTGGTGTGCCAAGAGGAGATGGTCAATTCAGAGTGGCCATTCCCAAAGACGGTGGTAGGTCTAGGGAAGGAAAGGGCGGGGATGCCTGGAGGGAGAGACTGTTTCAAGAAGCAGGAAGTTTTAGTGTTGGCTCCCAGTCATCTAGGATTACTTTGTCACTGGTACGAGGATCTGCAGGTTAGGACCTTGAAAGGCAATTTCAGCTGTCCAGGCTAAAATCTCAGTAAGAAAAACAACAGAAGGAGTAAGGAGAGTGTGGTAAACAGATCAGTGGGAGGACATTTGGAGGCAGAGCAGCAGAAATTAAAGCCAGCCTGACAGTCCATTTTTAACTCCCCGCAGGCAGCTGTATCGCCTGAAGGTCAGGCAAGTCAAGGAAGGAGAGGCTGATAGGCTAGTCTTTGAAAGCAGGTTTCTACTTCCATTTCAATGATAAAAAAAGTGGAAAACACAAAAAGCCCATCCGAACCGATTAAAAATCAGTTTTCATGGCTAGTGTCTTCAGGACCAATAGATATGTGCCTCTCTGGTCGGATCTCAGATGTCAGCAGCCTGGCAGTGGAAAGCGGAGTGGGTGGGTGCAGGCAGAGCCTGCTTTCCTTATGGGGGAGGGGGGCAGTATTAAGGAGACTGCCTGTTACCTGCCTTCAAGGAGAGTTATTAGGGTTAACAATTTAGGATTAATGAATGGTCTGAACATGTACAGTGAAATAAAAAAAATTGCCCGTTTCAATTTCCTTAGGGTATTTAGGCATAACTCATAAATTAAGCATTCCCAAAGGGCCAGACAGATTATTAGACCTTTAGAAAGTAGCAGTTACTCTCAGCTCACCTAACTAAAATTTTGCAAAGCCCTTCCGGATTTCACTGCAAAAAATAACTTACCTATATTACAAAAGACTTTAAATACTATAATTCTTTTGCCAATGGGCCCTGCTCTCAGGAATTACAGGGCATAAGACATGATAGCTGTAGAACACATATGAAATAATTAGTGGTAATTGTCCTTTTTTTAATCTACTTAAAAAGCTAAAAAAATCCATTTTGTTACTACCAGTTTGCATCTTTGCAGTGTTACATAAACAGAGCTGATTTTTAAAAAGGAAGCACACAGCAGACTCAGGGAAAACGAAGTGCCGTAACAGATAGCATTGTCAGGAGATGACACAGTCTCCTGGACTTTTTAAATGATGTGGGTAGTTAATTATTTATAACTAAAAGTTCATCACATTGGTGAGTTTCAGGTATTTATCAGGTGCAGCAATGAAGTACATTTCATTGCTATTTTATTATATACTTTATAGTTAATACTTAAAAAATAGTTCAT
This sequence comes from Carollia perspicillata, assembly GCA_004027735.1. NCBI lineage: Eukaryota > Metazoa > Chordata > Mammalia > Chiroptera > Phyllostomidae > Carollia > Carollia perspicillata. The sequence goes on along the minus strand of PVKM010006992.1, from coordinate 35,440 downwards.
GAGCGTGCTTGCTTGGAAATAATAGTTGTATATGAAGAGAAAATCTAATTGATTAAATAATTGGTTGTTCTAATATACTAATATGTTGTAGCAAACTGCAAAGATCATAAGCATGCTTGCTTTTTTCTTACTACGATTTACTCATTATTCTTTCGAAAATGAAACAGCAGCAAATGACAACAGTATGTTCATCTGATGTATATGCAAATATTTAAGTTCCAGGTTTCCTCATGTATAAATATAATATTTGTAATATTATTGCTTACATCAAGTATAAATTCAGCATCAAAGATATTTCAAAAAACAAAAAAAATTGTGCTTTAATGTGTTGTTATAGGAAATACTGGTGTCTTCTGTATTCATGATTGGAGTGTTGAATATTTATCACAGGTTTTATCAGCCAATTTTCTCTCTTTACCCAATATGAGCCATTGTTCACAAGATCTTATTAATACATTTACATCCAGTGCATTGCTTATTTCATTTCATAAACTATGACAATGGAGGAAAAATGACTTTCTTAATCTGTAGAGTGGATTCAGGGAGGATTTACAGGACATGAAAGTTGATTTGTACAACATCTAAAGACCCTTAGCAAGCTCATAGGGTTGTTGTGAGGATTAAGATATATTCTAATCAATGCCAAAATCTTTTTTTTAATTGTTCAAGTCTCCATTCCCCCCCGCCTGCCCCACCAATCTCCCCTTCCTTGCCCATCTTTACCCCCCACCCTCGACCCTACCCAACTTTGGCTTTGTCCATGTGTCCTTTATACATGTGCCTTGACGACCCCTCCCCTTCTTCCCTACATTAACTCCCTTCCCCCTCACCTCTGATTACTGTTTGTTTTTGATTTCAATGTCTCTGGTTCTGTTTTGCTTGCTTGTTTGTTTTGTTGATTAGGTTCCACTTATAGGTGAGATCATATGGTATTTGTCTTTCACTGCCTGGCTTATTTCACTTAGTATTATGTTCTTCAGTTCCATCCAAGCTGTTGCAAAGGGTAGGAGTTCCTCCTTTTTGCTGTGTAGTATTCCACTGTGTAAATGTACCACAGTTTTTTGATCCACTCATTTACTGATGGGCACTTAGGTTACTTCCAACACTTCGCTGTTTTAAATTGTGCTGCTATGAACATTGGGGTGCACAGGTTCTTTTGAACTGGTGTTCCAGTATTCTTAGGGTATAATCCCAGCAGTGGAATTACCAGGTCAAAAAGCAGTTCCATTTTTATTTTTATGAGGCAATTCCATTCTGCTTTCCACAGTGGCTGTACCCATCTACATTCCCATCAACAGTGCACTAGGGTTCCCTTTTCTCCACATCCTCTCCAACACTTGTTTGTTGATTTGTTTATGATGGCCATTCTGACTGGTGTGAAGTGGTATCTCATTGTGGTTTTAATTTGCATCTCTCTGATGGCCAGTGATCCTGAGCATCCTTTCATATGTCTCTGGACCCTCTGTATGTCCTTGGAGAAGTGTCTGTCTAGGTTCTTTGCCCATTTTTTAATTGGATTATTTGTCTTTCTTGTGTGGGATTGTATGAGTTCTTCATAAATTTTGGAGATCAAATCCTTGTTTGAGGTATCATTGGTAAATATATTTTCCCATACAGTTGGTTCCCTTTTCATTTTGCTGATGTTTTCTTTAGCCGTGTAGAAGTTTTTTAATTTGATGAAGTCCCATTTGTTTATTCTTTCCTTTATATCCCTTGCTCTAGGGAACATATTGGTGAAAATATTGCTGCATGGAATATTTGAAATTTTCTTGCCTATGTTCTCCTCTAGGAGTTTTATGGTGTTGCAACTTATACTTAAGTTTTTTTTATTCATCTTGAGATTATTTTTGTGTATGGTGTAAGTTGGTGGTCGAGTTTCCTTTTTTTGAATGTAGCTGCCCAGGTCTCCCAACACTGTTTGATGAAGAGGCTATTTTTACTCCATTTTGTGCTTCTGTCCCCTTTGTCGAATATTAATTGACCATAGAGACTTGGGTTTACTTTTGGGCTCTCTATTCCATTCCATTGATCTATGTGTCTATTCTTATGCCAGTACCAGACTGTTTTTATTACAGTGGCCTTGTACTATAGTTTGATACCAGATATTGTGATCCCTCCTACTTTATTCTTCTTTTTCAAAATTGCTGAGGCTAATTCGTGTTCATTTGTGGTTCCATATAAAGTTTTGACATGTTTGTTTTATATCTGTGAAATATGTCATTGGTATCTTAACAGGGATTGTGTTGAGTCCAAGTATCTTTTTTAGTAAACAAATCTGAGCTCTTTAAATGTACATTGTTGCTGGCCTTCCTTGGTTGTACTAAATCTGTAAATCTAGTGCTCATGTGAAGTCTTAGAACAGGGCCTGGTACATAGCAAGTGTTTAATGAGTGATAGTTATTATTATTGCTCTGAATTTATAGTACTCTGGTCCAGTACAGCAAGCACTAAAGGGACTAAGGGGGTGGTGTAAGTATAATTAAAGTAGAATGAACATTTGGGTCATTCCTGTTTGCAGGAAATCTGGAAAGTATTTGCCACTGATTGGGAAAGACTTTTTATTCTAACGCATGAGTAACTAACTGTATGGGAGAGCAGGTGGGAGACCTCCCAATGTAAGAGAATAATGTATGTAAAGTTTTTTTTGATGAAAAATACAGAGTTCTACCTACTAACTTTTCTTTATTAATCTATGAAATGGTTCTCTGGAAAAAAATGAAATTTACGGGTATTTGAAATCACTGACTATAGAACCACCTAATTGGTTCAATATATGTAGGATCCTCTGTATAATATGCTGGATAAGGTAGATAGTTTATCATTATTTTTGTGTCTGAGGGTGCTCCAACAAATACAATTTCCATTTAATAATCAATATGCAATGTGAACCACTCTGTAGAATGATAAAGAATGCTTCATTAAGGTAACATGGAAACTTATTTAGTATAACATGAAAAAAGGCCCAATACAAAGTAACATGTACTAGCTACTGCTAAAAACTGAATCTTTCAGTAGCAGAAGGCATTGCCTTTCTAAAATCAAGCAGAGAAATGGTTACCATAGTGACTTATCTCTTAAAATGGTCGTATGATTTCTTTCTTTTCAAGAACAATACTATGTATTATCTTCGTATAAAGAAAACGGATATGTTTAAATATATACAGCTTCTCTTTTTTCTTGATTATTGAAGGATTTGTAATTCAGATGCCCACATAAGACAACGTCAGCCAGGAACATGGAATCGGTCCTTAACATATTTTCTGGGAATACATCTTAAAATTTTACAACCCCCAAATTTAAGAATAGCACCATAACGTACCATTTCTCTGGAATTCTTATGTTTAAAAAGACAAGAAGAGAAAAATAAAGCTATATGTTCCTGTAGGTGCTGTTCCTTCATTGGTCTCCCTTCCTACACCAGCCAAGAGCCCTATTATGATGAATAACCTTTGTTTAACTTTTTTTACTCACATTTGTGCCTCAGAAAACTATACATTGCCTATAACAGAAACCTGTGGTGTTGCAAAAAATAATAATAATTAATAAATAAATCCAAGAATGTCAGTGTGAACTAGATAGAGGATTCTGCAGAGTAATGTTTACAATCATCCTGATCCCCTTTCTGCAGATATAAAGCATATTAAGGTTTAAAAAAGCTGACAAAGTTATAAGTTCCTTTTTTTAAATATTCATAGTATAGCAGTTAGATGTATATTCTGTGGAGCCTGACTGCCTAGGTTCGTGTACCAGCAGTGACACCAGCTGTACAAACTCTGATAAGGTACGTAACATGTCTGTGCCTCCATCTCCACCTTTAAAATGGGAATTTTAATAACATTAACTCATAAAGGGCTGTCGTGGGGGTTAAATATAATACACTAAAAAATTTAGTGATCATTATAATTACAACTTTTGCTCTGATTTTGAAAAATCACCAATGCCTTGGTGACATTTTTATGAAAAGGCAGGGGAGTGTTTACATGTATTTTAGGATGTCTATAAAAGTGTATCTTATACAACTCATTCATTGGTCAATCACTATTCAGTAGGTATTTATTGAATATTAATTACCTATTAGGCACTGAATGGAAGTATTCCTGTCCCAGGGAGATTATTGTTTAGAAAGGAATGTAGACAAGTTAATAAAATAGATTACAATCAGTGTGATCAGGGAAATGCAGCACAATGATGGAAGCGTGAATCTATTTTGAAGAAAGGTTCATAGCCTTGCTTCTCAGTTTGTTTCCTTGACTAGGTTGTAAGAACTGCAGAACCTCAGTGCCCAGCCTGACCGAAACCACTTCTACTTTTTTAAAGAGATTCCTTGGCGATTTATAACTTATGGAGTTAAAATGTGAGCAGCACCAATTTTTAAAGAGAATAAAAACAGACCATCTAAGCACTTGTAAAACTTTTTCTGGGCCAATTAATAAAAAATAGTTATTGAGTTCCTACCATATGCTGAGCATAGCCTTGATGAAAGATGGGTTCCCAGTTGTGCTCTTGGCTGGTGGAGTCTCCATAGCTCCCGTCATACTCACTGGCCCTAACAAATTTAATCCATCCTGTGTGTTTCTTAGTTCTTCATGGCTATGTGGAAACAGTGCAGTTTTTCTGAGAAGATGTATTATATACAAATAAAATTCTGCTTAATAATCTTGAGGCACTTCCAAAATGTAAACTGTTTCAACCTTGATGAAATAGAAGCCAATTATGTAACATCAGGAGTGGGCTTACATTGCACAATGTATTTAAAATGATTGGTCTGTGGAAGGTGGTATTTGGAAACAACAAATTTGGCAGGACGGGCATAATATAGAAAGATATATATCTTGTTACTTCCAAATTTACCGGAGAGTAAATACAGTTATGCAAGTATTCATCTCTTCTGCTATAATGATAACATAAAATATACTTTTAAACATTGGCTTGACTCTTTGAAATACTGTGTTGATAATTAAGAACTGGTTTTTGAGGCAATATATATTGTGGAGGAGGTTCTAAATCATACATGGCTAAAGCAGCCTTCCAGGATATGTTGGTATGGCTGAAAGCAAGCCGGAGTGCATTCAGTGTGTGACACTGTTGCTGCGTCATAGCTAAGTTGAGTAATAAGTAGTACTTAACAAACTAATTTATAGCTATACAAAATTCCCTTTGCAGTAGGTTTAGGTGTCTGTCTGCTAAACATAAACACCTCTGTATGTGCAGTAGAGCAGCACACTTTAATGGGTTGACTTCAGGCTCAAACTCAACCAGTCTAGGCTACAAATCCTTGTGGGGCCTCAAGTAAGCTCTGAGATAAAACCCTTTGTATCTGAGCTTCCTCATCTGTAATACAGAAGAGTCAAAGGAGCAATGTATGTTGAGTTCCTAACAACATGACTCCTACATGTTACGAGTTCAGTCAAAGGTGGCCATCCTCAATACACATGGCTTATGTGAGTCTGTTCATGTGAATGCACACTCTCTTGCAGTAAATAACTCATCAAGTGTCCTTTCGGATTTTTTAGGACAGCAGTAGAGTTTGCTTTGTATGTAATGAATAACAAAGAGTCTGTAGCTAGAGTATTAGGAGACCTGACTCCACATACAGCTTTTATACTGACTTGACTTCTGACTGTGGAGAAGATGAGTCTCAGAATCACCTAGGAGTTTCTTTTAATTAGATTTTCTTGATTATGCTATTACAGTTGTCCTAATTTTTACCCCTTTGCCCCCCTCCACCCAGCAACCCCAATACCTCAAGCAATCCCTACACTGTTCATGTCCATGGGTCATGGGTTCTTTGGTCACTCCATTTCCTATACTGAATTTTACATCCCGGGGCTATTCTGTAACTGCTTATTTGTACTTCTTAATCCCCTCACCTCTTCACCCATTCTCCCAAAGCCCCCTTCCATCTGGCAACTATCAAAACACTCTCCGTATCCATTATTCTCTCTCTGTTCTTCTTGCTTGCTTTGTTTGTTTTTTAGATTCAATTGTTGATAGATACATATTTTTGTCATTTTATTGTTCATAGTTTTGATCTTCTTCTTTTTCTTAAACAAGACACTTAACATTACATTTAATACTGGTTTGGTGATGATGAACTCTTTCAGTTTTTTCTTGTCTGGGAAGCTCTTTACCTGCCCTTCAAATCTAAATGATAGCTTTGCTGGGTAGAGCAATCTTGACTGTAGGTGCTTGCTTTTCATGACTTTGAATGTTTCTTGCCAATCCCTTCCAGACTGCAAAGTTTCTCTTGAGAAATTAGCAGACAGCCTTATAGGAACTACCCTGTAGGTAACTAACTGCTTTTTTCTTGCCACTTTTAAGATTCTCTTTTTATCTTTAACTTTGACATTTTAATTAAGATATATCTTAGAGTGGCCCTCTTGGCATCCAACTTTTTTAAAGAAGGTATTATTTATTTTATTTATAGAGAGAGGGGAAGTGAAGGAGAAAGAGAGGGGGGAGAGAAACATCAGTGTGTGGTTGCCTCTCACGGTTGCCTACTGGGGACCTGGCCTGTAACCCAGGCATGTGTCCTGACTAGGAATCGAACTGGTGCCCTTTTTGCTCACAGGCCTGTGCTCGTTCCACCGACCTACAGCAGCCAGGGCTCTTTGCATCCATCTTGTTTGAGACTCTCTGTGCTTCGTGGGCTTGCATATTTATTTCCTTCACCAAATTAGGGAAATTTTTTCATTATATTTTTTTCAAATAGATTTCCAATTTCTTGCTCCTTCTCTTCTCCTTCTGGCACCCCTATGATGCTTATGTTGGAATCCTTGATGTTTCCAAGAGGCTCCTTACACTATCCTTTTATTTTTTTTTTTTTTTGATTCTTATTTCTTCTTGTTCTGATTGGTTGTTTTTTGGTTCCTTATATTCCAAATCATTGATTTGATTTTTGACTTCATCCACTCTACTGTTGATTGCCTGTAAATTGTTCTTTATTTACTTAGTGTATCTTTTGATTCTGACTAGATTTTTTTTATGTTGCTGGGGTCTTTACTAAGTTCCCTGAGCATCCTTATAACCAGTGTTTTGAATTCTGCATCTGATAGATTGCTAATTCCATTTTGTTTAGTTCTTTTCCTGGAGTTTTGATTTGTTCTTTCATTTGAGCCGTGTTGTTTTGCTTCCTCATTTTGCCAGCCTCCCTGTGTGTGCTTCTGTGTATTAGGTAGAGCTGCTATGACTCCCTGTCTTGGTAGTGTGGCCTAATGTAGTAGGTGTGCTGTAGGTTCCAATGGCATAGCCTCCCTTATCATGTAAGCTGGGTACTTGAGGTGTGCCCTTTGTGTGGGCTGAGTACACCTTTCTCTTATAGTCGAGATTTGATTGCTGTTGGGAAGTCAAGGGAGTGAGTGAGTTACCCAGGCCAGTCAGCTGGAAGTACCAGCTGTGATCAGTGACCACCAACCTCTGCCCTCTGTGGAGGATCAGCTGTTCAGGGGCAGGGCAGTGGTGCTCTGACCTGGTCCGTAGTTGTCCACTGGGTGTACAAGGTCTAGGGTTTCTGGGGTATTGCAGGCCAAGGTTAGCCCCGACCTGTGTTTTGCCTGGTGTCACCCTGCCTGAGCTATAAAGCAATTTGAGATGGCTGCTACTTGTGCTGGACTTAGAGATTCCCAGGCAAAGCCAAGCTGTGAATGTAGGCCGGTTGCTGCTGGTGCCAGACCTAGTGTTCCTTAGCAAGGGATATGGAAGGTTGGGGGCTCACTGAGGCTGACTGTTGCTTGTTTGAGAGGACTTAGGAAGTTGTGAAGCATGAGCCAAGACCAACCATCATATGGTAAAGCACGTTTGGTGGATGCATAAGTTTGGTGGGATAGAGTCTCTGGGAATCCCTGGAGCAGGGCAAATAGTGTTTGCCAGGTTGATGGAGTCTCAGATATGGAACCAGCCAACCAGCTCTGTGGCTCTGTGAGGGGAGGGCTCAGAAAAGGGACAATGGCCCACCCTTCTGTCTGCGAGAAGGCTGTTTTCTAGTTCTTGCCTTGATGCTAGACATTTCAGTTCCTCCCTGTATGCCACTGGTGGCCTTTCAAGCTGCCACCCCAGTGCTGTAGCTCAGGAGTGAGTCTGATAAGTTCCTGTGTGGGTTCTTTAAGAGGAACTGCTTGGGACTCCAGTAGTTTCTTCTCCTGACTCAATCCCTGCTGGCTTTTGCAGCCAGAAGCTGTGGGTACTTATCTTCCTGGCACTGGAGTCCTTGTCTGGGGCCCCCAATGTGGGGCTAGGACTCCTCATTCCTGAGATACCCCTCCTGAATTTTTATCCACCACATGTACACGTGGGACCAGCCTGTTTTGCATATTCACCTCTCCTACCATCTAGACAGATGTGGTTTCTTTAATACTGTAGTTGTCAGACTTCTATCTCACTCTATTTCTGACAGTTCTGAGTAATGGTTGTTGTATATTTTAGTTGTAATTTTGATGTGGTTGGGCGAGGAGGTGAGCCATATTTACCTGTGCTGCCATTTTGGCTGGAAGTTTACACTTAAGCATTTCGAGAGACAAAATAGAGATTCACACAGACTAGAGGAAGAGTTATCTGTGGATTTCAGAGCAGCACAGTCTAGGCTTTTTGGCTTTGTCTACTATGTAGCAAGATGCTTTAGTAGAAGTAGACAGGTTTTCCATTTGTGGAAAAGATTCCTGTTGTGCCCTGAAAACCACAGAGAGCAATTGGAAATGACCTGTTGGGATGCTGAGGTCTGTGGTGACAGACATGTTGTATTTGACCTGTGGGCAACTAATGATTAGAGGGAGGCTGTCTTCATCTCTAACCTACTCCTAAGTCCTCAGTATTGCACAGGATTTAAAATCTTTGACATGAGCATTGGTTTATGGAATGGGAGACTCAAGATGGTGAGGAGAGAATGGCATTATATTTACCTATTCCTTGGTGGTATAAAGGATAAATATCAGATATTAAGCTAAACAGCAAACAAGAATGCACAATGTCATTTTACTAAACAGTTGTTATGTGAACTAAGATTGATACTATTTATATTGATCTACCAACATGGCTATAGTTATACTTCTAGAAAATATTTACATTTTTTTCCTTTTATTCAATTTACACATCTTAAAGTAGTTTTCTTGGAAGCTCTACTTTTAGCATTTGTAGTATAGTGTTTTTAGTTTATACATTATTGAAATAGTTGCCTACAAAGAAATCTACATATAGCCCTGTCTGGTGTAGCTCAGTGAATTGAGCACTGGCCTGTGAACCAAAGGGTCACCACTTTGATTCCCAGTCAGGGCACATGCCTGGGTTGTGGGCCAGGTACCCAGTTAGGGGCAAGAAAGAGGCAACCGATTGATGTTTCTCTCCCTCTCCCTCTTCTTCCTGTCCTTTCTCTCTAAAAGAAAATAAATAAAATCTTATAAAATCTATGTATAAAGTACTTCTTAAAAAGTATTTTTAATGTGTTCTATATTTAAGCAATTACTATGAAAAATCCACTAATCAGTAATACTTTGGTATTTTTTAAATCAGGGAGCTGTTTCTAGATAAATATAATAAAGATACTATGACCCTTGTAGGTAGTTCTGTATGTGGAACATAACAAGTGTAACTGTAAAAATTTGTTTTAAGATAATGATTCTATTTTTTAAAAGATTTTATTTATTTATTTTTAGAGAGAGGAGAAGGGAGGAAGAGGAGGAAACATCTATGTGTGTTTGCCTCTCATGTGGCCCCTACTGGGGACCTGGCCTGCAACCCAAGCATGTGCCCTGACTGGGAATAGAACCGGTGACCCTTTGGTTCACAGGCTGACACTCAACCCACTGGGGCACACCAGCCAGGGCTAAAATAATGATTCTTATACTTTTATCTTACTTTTAAGTAGTTCCGGGAAGTGTTAACTGACCCAGGTCCAGAAAACTTAAAACAATGTAAAATAATGATAAAGGAGAAATAACTTTAAATTTACAAACAAATACCCAATTTAAAAATCACACAATGAAAAATCAGTTTTCTGCTGCTGACTCACTTATACCATTCTTTGCTCCTTGCATGGAGGTAATGGCTTTTATTCAGTTTAATGTATTTTTCTAGAACTTCTTTATGGAGCTAAAAGCACTAACTAATATTTCTTCCTTTCACTTATTATCCTAAAAGGAAGTATACTAATGCTCATCCCATTACCTTTTTGCACTGACAATGTAGCTTAGAGATCTTTCCAAGTTAATACATTCTCTCGCTCTCTCCTTCCCTCTCTCTCCTTCCTCCAGCTCTCTAGTGTTCTGTTTCACAGATTTTCATTTAACCAGTACCTAACCAAGGGACATTTTCATTATTTACAGACTTTTGCAATTACATACAATGCTGTAATGAGTAATCTTACTCATAAGTCACTTTGAATATGGGCAGGTAAACCTATTAGATAAATTCATGGAGGAGGGACTTATGGAGCAAAGGGTAAGTGTGCAAAGTATAGTTCTGAACAATTTTGAAAAATTGTTCTCATAGGGTTGTACACTTTGGGGCACCTACCAATAAAATATAAGAATTTCCTCATAGTCTCTCTAACATCTATTCATTTCATAAATATTTTAAGCATCTACTAGGCTTTGTTATATAGTTTTAATAAGCTCTAGAAACTTACAGATTAGGAGTTGTAGTTTTTTCATTCTAAGTAGGGAAGATATTAATCTTCATTCTCAGGAAAAACTGGAAATATGTCGCATTCTTTCTGATTCCCAGTTTTGCGGGAAAGCATTAGGGTTGTATTTATGATTAAATGATTTCACTGGTCAACTTAGACAACAAAACTATTGTTTGTTTTGCTTGGTTTTGTTTTCAACACTCACACAAAATTGTCAGTCAGATGTTTTGTTATCTGGGGATCCTGGGATGTTTCCTGGAGCCAAAGACACTTGGATTTCTATTAAGAAGAGAATCTTCAGCAGAGCCAAGAACAATGTCTTTTAATATCAAACTTACACATTGTCTGTGACTTGATTTCAGTGTTCAAATGGTAAAATCACATTTCTTCCTTTTTAACTACCACCAAATTGTGACTTTTGAATAACTCACAGTAGACTATTAAGTGCAATTCTGTACATCAACTGTTTTGTGGATGTTACTGTTGAGTACAGGGGAGAGCATGGGTGCAGATGCAGGTCTGGGGAAGTTCTTTGTCTGCTCTGCCCAATTTCAGAGTCACTACACACTGTGCTGTTGAGCACTTTAAAATGTTACTAGTCCAAAGAGAGATTTTATAAAACACATACCAGATTTCAAATATTTAATTGAATATAAAGAATGTAAAATATCTCATTAATAATTATTTTGTTGGTTACATATTGGGAGAGTAAAATTTTGATATATTGGGTTAAATAAAATATATTACTAAAATTAATTTCATCTGTTTTCTAACAATGAACATGATATAAGCCCTTTTTATTCAGGTCTTCTTGATTTCTTTCATTAGAGGTTTGTATTTTTCAGTGTAAAGAAACCGCATATATTTTATTAGATTTCAATATACGCACTTTGACTTTTGGCCAAGATAGAGGCATAGGTAGATATGCTTTGCTTCCTCACACAACCGAAAGAAATAGACAACAACAAATTTAAAAATAAAAAAAACCCTCAGAACTGCCAGAAAATAAAACTGTATGGAAGTCCAACAACCAAGGAGTTCAAGAAGAAACATTCATCCAGACTGGTAGGAGGGGCAGAGACAGGCAGCTGGGGTGGAGAGGACGTGTGGCAAGGCTGCAGACTGTGCAGACAAGGCAGTGGATAGCGGACTGGATGGTTCCACATTCCAGTGTGGATAAGCTGGGAGGGGCAACTGGGGAGGAAGATAGACCACACAACCCAGTATTCCAATGTGGGAAACTAAAGGCTCAAAATCTCTGGCTGGCTGTAAAAATCTGTGGGGGTTGTAGTGGTGGGAAAAACTCCCAGTCTCACAGGGGAGTTTGTTGAAGAGACCCATAGGGTTCTAGAAGGTACACAAGCCCACTCATGTGGGAATCAGAACAAGAAGGGCCTAATTTGCTTGTGGGTAGCAGGGGAAATGACTGAAAGGTGGCCAAGAGCTGAGCAAGTGGTATTGTTCCCTCTCAGACTCCTCCCCCACATAGACCCCCACAACTCAGCAAAGTGGATTACCCCTCCCTGGCGAATACCTAACGCTCTGCTTCTTACAACATAACAGGTGCACCAAGACAGAGAAATATGGTCCGGATGAAAGAATGAATCAAAACTCCAGAAAAAGAACTAAATGACAAGGAGATGTCCAACCTATCAGATTCAGAGTTCAAAACACTGGTAATCAGGATGCTCACGGAAATGACTGAGTACAGATGCAAAATAAAGGAAGAATTGAAGGCTATGCAAAATGAAATAAAGAAAATATACAGGGAACTAAAAGTGAAGGAAAGGAAACCAGGACTCAAATCAATGGTTTGGAGCAAAAGGAAGAAATAAACATTCAACTGGAACAGAATGAGGAAATAAGAATCCAAAAAAATGAGGAGAAGCTTAGGCACTCCTAGGACAATTTTAAATGTCCCAACATCTTAATCATAAGGTTGCCAGAAGGAGAAGAGGAAGAGCAAAAAATTGAAAAATTATTTGAAAAAATAATGAAGGAAAACTTCCCTAATCTGGTGAAGGAAATACACTGTCAGGCTGTCCAGGAAGCTCAGAGAATCCCAAAGAAGTTGGACCCAAGGAAGCACACACAAAGGCAAATCATGATTACATTACCCAAGATTAAAGATAAAAAATATATTAAAAGCAGCAAGAGAAAAGGGGACAGTTACATACAAAGGAGTTCCCATAATACTATCAGCTGATTTCTTAAAAGAAACCTTACAGGCAAGAAGGGGCTGGAAAGAAGTATATGAAGTCATGAAAGGCAAGGACCTGCCTCCAAGATTATCCAGCAAAGCTGTGATTTAGAATGGGAGGGCAGACAAAGTGCTTCCCAGATAAGGTCAAGTTAAAGGAGTTCATCATCACCAAGCCCTTATAATATGAAATGTTAAAGGAACTTATCTAGGAAAAAGAAGATCAAATCTATGAACAGTAAAATGGCAACAAACTCACAACTATCAAGGACCAAACCTAAAAAACAAAAATAAAAGCAAACTAAGCAAACAACTAGAACAGGAACAGAATCACAGAAATGGAGATCACATGGAGGTTATCATTGAGGTGGTGGAGGGGGAGAATGGGAGAAAAAGTACAGGGAATAAGAAGCATAATTGGTAGGTACAAAATAGACAGGGGGAGATTAAGAGTAGTATAGGAAATGGAGAATCCAAAGAACTTACATGTACGACCTGTGGACATGAACTAAGAGAGATGGAATGCTGGTGGGAGGGCTGGTGCAGGGTGGAGGGGGATAAAGGGGAGAAAATACTGGGACAACTATAATAGCATAATCAATAAAATATACTTAAAATAAATATAAGTATTTAGTTTTTGATGCTATTTCAAAATTTCCATTTCAAATTGTTCATTGCTAGCATATAGAAATAAAGTAGAAGTACAGAAATACTTTGTAGAAATATAATACACAAGAACTTGACCTGTTTCCTTCATTCTTGCTAAACTCACATACTAGTTTTACTAACTTTTAAATTAATTCTTTGGGACTTTTTTTTTTTTTACAGAAAATCATCTGTCTACAAGAAAAGATGGTTTTATTCCATTCATTCTAATCTGTATGTGTTTTATTTAGTTCCTTTATTGCTCTGACAAGAACCTCAAGTATGATGTTGAATGTGAGTGGTGAGGGAGGTCATCCTTACCTGGCTCCCAGTTTCAGGGAGAAAGCTTGGAGTCTTTCCTTTGTAACTTGAAGTTGACTGTAGATGTTGTAGTAATGCTTTCCATCACAGTAAGGAAATTCTCTGCCATTCCTTTTCTGCTAAGAGGTTTCATCATGAATGGATGTTAAATTGTGTCAGCTACATTTTTTATATCTTTGAGATGGTTATATAGTTTTCTGCTTTATCTGTTGATATGGTGTATTACATCTATTGATTTTAGAATGTTAAATGAACCCTCCATTTTATCATTGTTTGTTATTGTTTTTATATTCTTGGGTTCAATTTGCTAATATTTTGCTGAAAGTTTTTGATTCTACTTTATAAGGGATATTTCTGGAGTTTTCTTTCCTCTTTCCTGTAACATATTTGTCTTGTTGGGGTATCATGGTAATGTTGGCCTTATTAAATTATTTATGTAATGGTTACCCCTGTGTTTTTGGTATAAGTTTGTGTAGAACTAGAATTAATTTTTTTTTAGTTTAATTTTAAATATTACATCCTTGGTGCATAACACCCTAATCTAAATTAGGCTTCCTCTGTTATGAATTCTCTTAGTGTCATTATAGATATTATTATAATATGTAGTTATATAATTATTTGAGGTTTATTTCTTCAATGTCTGCATCCTGTTCCAAGAGGCCAGGCCCATGTCTGCACCATTCACCATCATACACTTATTGCTTGACAAGTGTCTGACAGCTAACAGGTGCTTAACAAATATTGGCTGAATAAAGACACGAATTCCTAGGGTTTAATTAATATCATTGTTTATTATTCATCAATACTATTGTGAATATTAGGCCTACAATTGCTTACTATGTATTTATGTGAACTTCCTACAATGCACAGGAAAGCATTTCAGACATAATTTATGGGTTTTTAAAAACTAGATAATTATAAACAATAATTTATAATGTGGAGTCAGAGCTTCCATAAATGAACTTAATCCTGATGAAAATGCTTACATATTTTGTAATGTGAATTGCTAATGTAGAATTTTATAAAATGTTAAATCTCATATTTAGTGTTAGCATGAGAAAGAGAATTTAGTAGAAACGATATTTCAGCTACTTAGCCTTTAAGATTAAATATAATAAAATAAATTTAAATAAAAGTTTAATGTTACATATGTCTTATAATACTTTGAGTATATGTTAATTTTTCTTTTTTTTTTTAAGTAAAACTAACTATACTTTGGTAGAGTAAGGAGCACGTTGGTCCGAGCAGGAAGCTAAGGGGCATGTGGTTCAGATTTGGGGGCACAGAAGCTGCCTTACCTGCCGAGGCTCACAGAGGAAAAAGTTCAAGGAAGGCCTTATAATTCTAGTAGCTTCATGTTAGATAATTTTTCAACTGGTTTCCAGTTAAACAGCTGCTCTAATTCTCTCTTTCAGCAGCAATGGGGTTTGGGGAGGTGCAAAAGAAGTGATGCCAATGGTTAGATAATTAAACATTTTATGAAAGAAACCATAAATGTGTTAAAAATAAAATCTAAACTTGAGCAGAAGTAATTTTCCCTCGTCAGTCAACTTTGATTTATTAATTCTTTCATTATTTTGACAAATGTATTTTGAGGGCCTAATATATACTAAGTCTTTGGTAAAGGGTGGAAATAAAGTGCAGGGCAGCCTAGATGTGGGACTTGTCTTCCTGGAACTTACATTAGAGTTTAGTGGAAGACTAGGAGGAGTATTCAAGAAATAATAGGAGGTGATGTTAAATTTTTTTCGTAGGAGGTGAGAGTACAAATGGGATGAGTATTAACTTAGGGGCTATTCTGGGAAGATTTCTTATTTAAGCAAGTATGTAAAAGATATGTTGGAACTAAGTGTATAAAAGGGGTCAGGGCTAGAATGAATGTTAAAGGCTGATGAATTAATACTATCAGTAACAACCAATATTTAGTGGGCACTCACTAAGTGTTCTGCATGACCGATTTCTTTTGATTTTTACATTGACCCTATAATAGAGTGTTATTGCTTCCAATTTAAGAATAAAGATGGGAATACTGGAACTCAGATAAGCTTGCCTCCTGTTACACAGGGAGTAAGTGGTAGAGCCAAGATTTGAATCGGCTGTGTGTGACTGGCTGCAGGGAAGAAGTTTTCAGAATAACAAGATTATATAACAGTGATGGAAGGAGATTGCTGGTGGGGAGAAGTGGGTGAATAAGTGTTGTCAGGAATGAGATTGGAGGAAGGAAGAGAAGGATCAGGTTTTGAGGAGTCTTGCAAGCCACATAAAGAAATAAATTGAGTATCACTTAAATATTAGCCATTATCTCCCACTACTAAATTCCTACCTGAAGTGTATCTTGAGCTCTTTCATCTAACTTGGTATAAAGGAAGATATAGTCCTGACTTAGCTGACATGACTTAAACAAGATAAAAGCTATATATTAGCAAAAAATTATTTTGCTTGAGTAGAGTTTTTCCAACCTAGAGCAAAATAATCAGAGAAAGTTCCTTTGGTGAATTTACAGCTTTTTCACAAACCATATTCATTTTCTGTAGTTTTCATTACTGAAATACATTTATTTTATTTTGGTTTTGGGTCAGAATAATTCATTAAGATTGATTAATTAGACTTCCAATCAAGATGGAGGTGTAGGTAAACATGGCTCACCTCCTTGCATACCACATCAAATTATAACTAAACTGTAGAACAACCATCACTCAGAACCATCAGAAATCAAGGTAAATGGAAGTCTGACAACTAAAGAATTAAAGAAACCAAATCCATTCAGACTGGTAGAAGGGGTGAAGATGTGGAAACAAGAATATGCAGAACAGGCTCTCACACCCACGTGTGGTGGATAAAAATTTGGAAGGGATATCTCAGAAGCAAAGGGCCCTAGCCTTACATCTGGCTCTCCAGCCCAGGGTTTCAGTGCCAGGAAGATAAGTCCCCATAACTTCTGGCTGTAAAACTAGTGGGGATTGAGTCTGGAAGAAACTGCTGAATTCCCACACAGTTCTTCTTAAAGGGCCTGCACAGAGACTTATTCAGACTCATTCTCTCTAGGCTCCAGGACCAGGGCAGCAGCTTGAAAGGCACCAGTAGCATACAGGGAAGTGTCTGGCATTGAGGTGAGAGCTGGGGGAGCTTTCTCCTAGACAGAATGGTGGGCAGAGGACATTGTTCTTTTTCTGAATCTTCCCTTTCATACAGCCACAGAGCTGGCAGGCGGGTGCCATATCTAACAGGGCGGGTGCCCTGTTTCACACTGTTCACCCTACCCTAGTGATCCTCTGAGGCTCAGCCCCACCCAACTTACCAGCTCACCCAAGCTATTAACAGTGGCTTTTCCATATGAATAGCTTGTCTTGGTGCATGCTTTACATCTTCCTAAATCCTCTCAAATAAGCAACAGCAGGCCTCAAAAAGCCTCCAACCCCCATACCTCTTACTAAGTAGCCCTGAGCCTGTCACTACCAGCATCCAGCCTGGGTTCACAGCTTGGCTTCACCTGGGAAGCTCCAAGCCCAGCACAATTAGTAGCCAACTACAGATTACTTTATAGCTAATGCAGGGTGGTATCAGGCAGAACACAGGTAGTGGCTAGCCTTGGCCTACAACACCCTGGGAACCCCAGAGCCTGTGCACCCAATGGATAGCTACATACCACTTTGTAGCACCACCACCCAGACCCTGCACTGCTGATCCTCCACAGAGGGTGGAGGTTGGTGGTCAGTGGTCACAGCTAGTACATGTAGCTAACTGGCCAGGGTAAATCGCTTCCACTGACCTGACAACAATAATCAAGTCTCAACTACAAGAGAAGTGTATACTAAGCCCACACAAATGGTTTACCTTGAGTAACCAGCTTGGGTGATAGTGGAGGCTATGCCATTGGACCCTACAGGACACCAAGTACATTAGGCCATGCTACCAAGACAGGGAGTCATAGCAGCACTACCTAATACATAGAAACACATGCAAGGAGGCTGGAAAATGAGGAAGCAAAACAACATGGCCCGAATGAAAGAACAGATCAAAACCCCAGAAAAAGAACTAAATAAAATGGATATAAGCAGTCAATCAGATGCATAATTCAAAGCACTGATTATAAGGATGCTCAAAGAACTTAGTGAGGACCTCAACAGCATAAAAAATATCTAGTCAGAAATGAAGGATACACTAATTGAAATAAAGAACAATTTACAGGGAATCAACAGTAGAGTGGATGAAGCTGAGAATCAAATCAATGATTTGGAACATAAGAAACCAAAAAACAACAATAAGAAGAAAAAAATCCCCCCCCCCCCAAAAAAAAAGGATAGTGTGCATGCTTTACATCTTCCTAAATCCTCTCAAATAAGCAACAGCAGACCTTAATAAGCCTCCAACCCCCATACCTCTTACTAAGTAGCCCTGGGCCTGGCACTACCAGCATCCAGCCTGGGTTCACAGCTTGGCTTCACTTGGGAAGCTCCAAGCCCAGCACAATTAGTAGCCAACCACAGATTACTTTATAGCTAATGCAGGGTGGTATCAGGCAGAACATAGGTAGTGGCTAACCTTGGCCTACAACACCCTGGGAACCCCAGAGCCTGTGCAATAAGAAGAAAAAAATCCCCTCCTCACCCTAAAAAAAAAAGGATAGTGTAAGGAGCCTCTGGAACAACGTCACGCATACCAACATAAGCATCATAGGGGTACTAGAAGGAGAAGAGAAGGAGCAAGAAATTGAAAATCTATTTGAAAAATTAATGAAAAAACTTCCCTAATTTGGTGAAGGGAATAGATATGCAAGTCCAGAAAGCACAGAGAGTCTCAAATAAGATGGATGCAAAGAGGCCCACTCCAAGACATATTATAATTAAAATGCTAAAGGTTAAAGATAAAGAGAGCATCTTAAAGGCAGTGAGAGAAATGCAGTTAGTTATCTACAGGGTATAAAACTGTCAGCTGATATCTCAAAAGAAACTTTGCAGGCTGTAAGGAATTGGCAAGAAATATTGAAAGTCCTGAACAGCAGGAACCTACAGCCAACATTGCTCTACCCAGCAAAGCTATCGTTTACCATCAAAGGGCACACAAAGAGCTTCCAAGACAGAAAAACTAAAAGAGTTCATCATCACCAAACCATTACTGTATGAAATGTGAAAGGGACTTATTTAAGAAAAGGAAGAAGAGCAAACCTATAAACTGTAAAATGGCAAAAGACACATATCTATCAACAATTGAATGTAAAAAATAAACTAAGCAAACAAGAAGAACAGAGATAGAATCATGGATATAGAGAGCATTTTGATGGTTTCCATATGGGAGGGGTATTTTGGGGAATGGCTTAAGAGGTGAGGGTATTAAGAAGTACAAATAGGTAGTTAAAGAGTAGTCATGGGGATGTACAGTACAGTATAGGAAATGGAGTAGCCAAAGAACTTGTATGCATGACCCATGGACATGAACAATAGCATGGGGATTACTGGAGGGAGCACGGGTTGTGGAGATGAGTAATGGGGAGAAATTGGGACAAGTGAAATAGCATAATCAATAAAATATAATTAAAAATAATGATGAATTACATGCTTCCATGACAATGGAATATTCCATTGTAAGAGTACATCACACCTAATTTGTTACAAAATATAAAGTATTACTTGTGAATGTTTTAATTTTTAAAACATAAGTTAACTCAGGTTTAAAATTTTCTCCATTTATAACCATTACAACTCTCCTTCATGAGTGGGAGAGGGAGGAGAGTTGTTTTTAGCATGCATGTCATTGTGTATTGGGGTGTTTTGTGCATGTAAATAACTTCTGTCCATTTTATCTAGGTGGATCATATGTTAGCATGAAGCGTGGTGGCTTTGGGAGGCCCTGATTTATGTCAGCCATTACTTAAATGGCTAGTGGTTACGGGAGGCTACATTCTTAACCCTAGCCAACTATCTTACACTAAAGGAGCCAAGAAAGAGAGTGGAGTTGCTCAACATAATTATATGACTGCTATTTTCTGTAAGGAAAACAGAGCAAGCACATATCTCTTCAATGGTGGGTTAATTGTGAACTCTTGGGAACATCAAAAAGTCATGTGGACATAGGAAGATCTTGTTCTGAATTGATTTCTACATGCACATATTTTCAGATCATTGGTCTCATAGCTCAAAAATTTTTTGAGTGGAATTGCAGATGTTTATTGACCAGTATAATAGCCTAAACTCTAATCTTTACTTTTTTTTTGCTTTTGCTGCAGTACATAAGATATTTTATAAATCTGCACAATCACTAGAGCTTCATGATTTTGCTTCTTCTCATTAATACTATTTTAGATTATGCATTGCTTATAAAATATGTGTCATAGAAGATGAATTAGCTTTTGTATACTCACCTTTCAAAAAATAAACATGCTCAGATGGAGGTTTTTCCTGGGATAAAATACTGTTTAGTTTAAGTACTTCAAAGAAAAATTATCACACTAAGCGCCTCTGGAAGGAAATGTTGGCTTGAGTCCTGGCTTAGAAGCCCCTACCTTTGTATTAGGAATGCAACAAATTCTAATTTTTGATATGCTGATTCAAGGTTAAGGAAAATCTTTTACAGTCCCATCTTATTGTCAACCCCTTTAAATGTGGAAAAAATGTGAGAGGTTTTACTGTAATGGAATTCTATAAAGTGAAGCTAGAAGTGGACAAGGAGGAAAAGAGGGGCATCTCCTTTCATATGTTATACTTTCATTTGGCTCCGGGGCTTATGAAGGGACTGTGAGGGTCAAGGCAGCATGATACTGATTGAACTGACATTTCTTTCTCTTATGTACTAGGCTTGGCATTTGAAAAGATCAAAAGTAAGAAAAAAAATGTCAGTGATTGACAGCCTCACAGGAGTAGTTGATTGAGTGAGTAAGTCACCCATTTGCCTCATTTTGGGAAGAAATTCATCATGTGATAATAAGATTTTTTCTGGAAGTTGAATTGGTGAAAGTAAGTCAGTCTCCTTGGACTTTGTCTTCTCTTCCAGCAGGAGTGCTTTGGTCTGACTTAGCATAAGTGGTCTCCTCACGAGTTCCTTAAAGTCCTGAGATATGGAAGAGTTTGCTAATACTGTTGGTTGGTACTTGTTCATTTAGGGATAAAAAGGCCTGACCAGTCACTCTCTCCATATGGCAACATTCCTGAACTAATATTTTGTATCTGAATAAGGCGAGTCCATGGTAAAACAATAGAGTATGTGGATTTTATCTTTAGTGACCTTCCACCCTTCCTTTCTATGCAAATAAAACACGTTTTACTCATTCCCACCCCTGCTAAACAGTGTTCCCTGGCTTTCTGAGACACACACTGGAAGCCCTGGCTTCCTCCTTGTGGGACTCCTCAGCCCTCCTCCGCAGTGCCTCGGGCTCTAAACCTTTCTCGTTTCCTCAGTCTTCCTCCAAAATCGACTTGGCTTAGTTCCAGTCCCTAAGTGTTCTTATTTCTAGGCAAGACTGGGTGGCCACTACTCATTGAATATTCTATAATTCCTGTTAATAGATTAAATTGTTTATATTTTTATCTCTCCTGGGTAATACAATGTCTTAGTTTAGTTGGAAAGGTAGGAAATCAAAACATTTCAATAGCAAAGTGGGGAGGGCCTTTACGGGCCATTCAATTCACATTCTTTCAATAATTTCCTGCTCCGCAAATGCCTAGAACTCATTTTGTGTTATATTTGTTTCTTTTTTTCCTTCAAGACATTTCAAAGCAATGATAATGTAAGCGATTTGGGAATTATCAAATAAAGAATAAAGAAAAAATATTATATTTACATGTATTCCAGATAAGTCTTTAGGACAGAATAACCTCAGAGGCCATACAGACTTTATCTATTCACCTTAGTAGATCTTAAGATATAATGTAGTCTGACTGTCTTACTTAAAAAGCCAGGAAACAGAGATACAGGGAAAAGAAATATTTATATGGTCACAGACGTTAGGTACTGGCAGAATGGGAACCAGAACATAATTTTAATATAATTGATGTGGTACATTTTATTTCAATAATGATCAATAGCTTTAAGTATTTATTATAAACATTAGGGTAAATCTTTTACAAAGCTAATTCTTTTAACACTATCCTCTCTCATTCTTTTTCATAAAGTACATCTCTAATTTCCTTTTAAATCTCACTTGAATCCACCTTCTGGTAAGAAAACTATGTGACCCCTTTACTACAAACAACATTTCATCAGCCTTTCATTAAATATTTTTAGTTAGTTTATGTTTAGCATGCATTCATTTATTTAAAAAGAAAGTTACTGTGTCTAGTTTATCTTATTCCCTCATAAATGAGCATTTGCCTTCATAGCACCCAAAGGATGCTCTGAAATGCTGATGCCAATATACTTTTGATTTTTTCCCTTTCCTTTCCTCATCCTGCTTTTTCTACCTTCTCTCTTCTGGGCCACCAGGGTCTGAAAGCAGAAATTGTAGTGAAGATTAAACCAAGCAATCTCACAGCCGATTGCAATCGAAAGCAGCTTCATTTGGTCCTTTGGAAGGCGTGGCTCAAGGGAGGCTGGTGTATTTTTACTTGCAGTACATTCAAAGCACAAATATCTGTAAATAAATAATCTGGAGGTATAAAAAGCTAGTTGGAAGGGGAAAAAAGTACACGTTTTTTAAAGGCATGAATAAAACAGTATTCAATTTAGGTCAGCCTCCTGTCTCTGCTTTTTATATCCTTACTGTGAATTCAGGAAAATGAGCTCCTGATGTAATGCAAAATTTGGGTGCTCATCAGATTTTAGTTCCTTTCTCAGAGTTGCTAGAAGTAAAAGTCAGACTGATTTAAATCTATTATTGAAAAAGTCGTACCATTTTTGGGTGAGTGTGTGCCTATGTTCAGAGGTCTCCCGAATTTTTACATATCAAATGATTCCTATAATACCCTGACAGAACCCAGGCTTCCTGGAAAATCTCAAACTTGATCCTTGGCAGTTTATTTCTCCCTGGTGCAATCTGATTCACCATGATATTTATAGTGGGTGTTTTGATTCCCTGCTGGTGCCTTAGGCTCACAGTGCATTTTTCTAGGTGGTGTTGTCATGAAATGTGATTTGCAAAGCTGTTTAAAGGCTAAAGCAGACTTTATTTTATATTTTTATTTAATTTTTAATGATTTTATTTATTTATTTTTAGAGAGAGAGAAAGGGAGGGGAAAAGAGAGGGGACGAAGCATCAACATGAGAGAGAAACATCTATCAGTTGCCTCTCCTATGTGCTCTGACCAGGGAATGAACCCACCACCCAGTCATGTGCCCTGACTGGGAATCTGACCAGTGACCTTTCTCTGTGCAGGGCAATGCCCAACCAGCTGAACAACATGGGTCAGGGAGGACTTTAAAAAAAAATTCTTTCAGGCAAGAATCATGATTGAAGGCTGCACTGGTTCTTAATAACTTTCTCTACTCCTCCTTGCCTCTGCTAGACCCTGACCAGGATTTTGATGCTTAAGAAGTAATAGAAGAAAACATCAGAACAAATAAGATACATCTCACTGCCCTACCACTAGCTAAGGGTATGGTATAGATTGTAGTTCCTTTCTCAGAGTTACTAGAAGTAAGTCAGTCTGATTTAAATCTATTATTGAAAAAGTTGTACCATTTTGGGGTGCTCATCATTGAGGAGCCTCATTCCCCACTTCTGAGATTAAACAGAGTGCGGAGATGTTTTGCAGGAAATGTGATCCTCTGTTTCTTTCTTCTTTCCTTTCCTCTGTTCCTTTGGGTGGAGTATAGAGGCAGAAACTTTGTTTAGTAATACTCAGAATTTATACTATAAAAGATAATCAACATTAACAAGGGAACTTGTTTTTCTTTCTAGACATTTTGGGAGGGGGGAAGATGATGTTCTGTTATGAAGAATCTGAATGACTTAAACTTCCTCCTGCAATGGCCAATAAATATTGTATACCAGGTTTTCAGGACAAAGGCAGGAATAGAGGTCAATGCAAACTTGAGAAGCCTCCAGGATGGAGCCTGTGCATTGTGGGAAAGTCATAGGGGTTGAAAATATGCATGTGGAATCAAAAGGGAGGAAAGAAGAGGAAGGGAAGCCAGAGAGGGAAGGATTGTAAGATGCTCATCCCAGACAGACTCCAAGCCAGTGATTTTCAACAGGGGTGATTTTGCCCACCTTTATTTGTAAATGGGTGACATTTGGCTATTTCTGGAGTCAGATTTTGTTGCTACAATCTGGGGTTAGGTGATCTTGGTGAGCAGCACGTAAAGCTAGGAACACTGCTATCTACCCCCATGGTACACGGACAGGATAGCCCTGACAAGAGAGATTCATTCACCCAAAATATCAAGAGTGCTGGAGCTTAGAAATCTTCTCTAAACAAACTGAGAAGAAACTAGATGGGTACCATTACATTTTGCAGTACCCTCTCTACATGTATGTATATCAGCTAACAATAGATTGTTTTCTTACTGGCAACATACTGTACCTACCAGCCCTCCAAAATGTTGTGTGCATAGCTGAGGTTTTACATTAACTTCCACCCCATTCTAACTTAACTGAGACCCTATATGTAAATATATATGACTGTCCAGAAGATATCCAGCCATGTAATATAAAAAATAGAGACATTTATTGAAGAAGGTACAAGAAACATTGTACAAAGGACAATGACACCTCAGTCCCCTTCAAAGTAGGCACCGTGGGACCTCACACAGTTCTCCCAATCACATCAGCTTCCACGATGTATTTTCCTGAATCTCACTGATGGTTTGAAGTCTCTTCCCTTTCAAAGGTGGTTCTAGGTTTGGGAAAAGCCAGAAATCTCAGGGCAGCAAATCTGGGCTGTAGGGAGGCTGAATCACCTGAGTAATTTGATGTTTCCCAAAAATCTCTGCATGAGATGTAATGTGTGAGTGAGCATATTGTCATGATGAAGCTGCCAATCATCAGTTGGCCATAGCTGTGGCCTATTGAATCATCTGAATAGTTCCTGTGGAGGAATGTTCAAGCTTAATGCAAAATTTGATGTAGATTCTTTGCTCTACTGAGTTATTTTGAGTATGCATGCTCACTCAGTGGCACCTACTGCCCCCGCTGACCAGTACAGTGAAGTTGTTATTGTTCACACATGTGCATTCCAGTCCAGTGTCCTTGGCTGCCAGGTTACATCAGTGTCATGCAAACCATTCTTGTCATATTAACAATAGATGGATTTTTTTCTGGACAGGTCTCGGTATATATATTTTTCTTGGCATGTTAATTTTTTAAATCTTCCTATGTTAAATCTTCAGTAATTCTACTTCTGGCCCTTTACTTATCTCATCACCAAAGATACATATTCCTTTAAAAGAACACTTCCTGAATCACTGATTTATTCATTTCTTCAACAAATTTATTGCGGGTCTACTGTGTATAAGGCATTATTGTAGATTGTTCAGATGTATCAGTTTATCAGTAGACAAAACAACATTACTCACTTACACTCTAACGTGGAAGACAGACAATAAACAACATCATAGATAAATAAAATATATAATATACCAGGAAATTAAAGGAAGAAAAAGAAAAAAGGTAAGGCAGTGATGGTGGAGCAGATAGGACGTGCTACTAGCCAGTGTCGTGTAGGAAGACTGCACTGACAAAGGGACACCAAGAGCCACGGTGAGCCAGAGAAGAAGTGGTCATATGCATTCCTGAATTCCTCCTAAATGCTAACCTTTGGTAAAAGAAGCTCCAAATTCAGTGATGAGTCCAATAATCCTGAGTGCATCCAGCAGATTTTCTTTCAAGGAAGCCTGCCCCCAGGGGCATGTTTTTTAAAACAGCTTTGCCAATCCAATTTGTGAATTGGTTCACTGGGCGTAAGTTCAAAATGTAGATCATCTGGAAGCACAGGAGTTGGGTTATGGTTCAATAATTTTTTAAGGCCTTTGTGGTGTGACTGAAAGTGAATGAGGGTAGATTTCCAAAAATCATGGCTCTTTGGGTAACACAGTATCTGCTGGCGCTCCTGCTGTGCAGTCATAAATAGCACACATCCTCATTTTAACCCTGCAGCCTTCATTTATCCACCCACTTCAGCCCACTTCAGGTATTTGGAGACCTTCAGAGAGGTCTCCAAATACCTATCAAAGGTAGGGCACTGTCTACAAAGATGTGGGAGGCAGATTTCTGAAACTTAAGAGTTCACATCCAGAAGAGGTAACATGGGGCACACTCCCCATGTTACCCTGTGTCGAGGGTGCAGTTAGGCATAATCAAGATGGAGACCAAGTGCCATAAAAATACAGGCATACCCAGTGTTACTGTGCTTCACTTTATTGTGCTTATTAGATATTGCATTTTTTTTATAAATTGAAAGTCTCTGGAAACCCTGTGGCAAGGAAGTCTATCGGCACCATTTTCCCAACAGGCTTAGAAGATAGTTACTATTTTTTGGCAATAAAGTATTTTTAAATTAAGGTATAGAGATTGTTTTCTTTAGACATACTGTGAATGCACATTGAATAGACTACAAAATAATGTGAACATAACTTTTATATGCCCTGGGAAACCAAAAAATTAGTGTGACTCACTTCACTGCGATATCAGCTTTATTGTATGACCTGGAGCTGAACCCACACTGTCTCCAAGGTATGTCTGTACAGAGAACCAAGAAAAAGAAATCACAGTGGAAGGCACTGAGGAGGCTCCATGGAGAAGATGGCATTTGAAAAAGTCTTAATGGATTCGTATAGTTGAAACAGGCAGAGAGGAGAGACAGAGAGGGCGCTGCCAGAATGGAAAGAATGGAGCAAAGCAGTAGAGGTGAAAGGTTGCCAGAAAGTGTCTTGGAAGCTCTGGGTTAAGCACACATTTTGTGATCACAAGCAAATTTTGGGAAAGGAAGTGTTTGAAGCTGTTAAGATCCAGATATGTTCGGACCATAGAATCCGGGACAACAAAGTTCTCTCATCCTCTTCATGGTTCTGAAGTGTTGGCCAGTATATCAACAAGGTTATGACACTGTTGGGAAGATCTATTTTTCATAGTATTTTTCATAGTATTTTTGCTAATGTATACTTAAATTTTTCAATTTAAAATCTTTGTCTCATTGAAAGACTTCACCAGTCTGAAATGCCCATCCCGAGGCCCTTGTGCTGTCTGACCCTTACCAAAATCATGAAGTCTGCATTTCAGTGAGCCCTCTGCACGTGGACAACTTCCCCTCAAGTTCATCCTCCTAATTCCTTTTGAATATTGTGCATCACCAATATCATTGCCGTTCTATCCTGCAGCTGTGCCCTTTTCATTGTTAAGCTTTACAATAATTGCTTAAAAGGGAAATTATGTATTACAGGGCCAATAACTATGGTGTAATAAAGCAATTACTTGAGATTTGGGTACATTTATAACCAAACTTTGACCCCTGGCTGGTGTGGCTCAGTGGATTCAGTGCTGGCCTGCAAACCAAAGGGTCACCAGTTCAATTCTCAGTCAGGGCACATGCCTGGGTTGCTGGCCAGGTCCCCAGTGGGGGTGGGGGTAGGGCACGTGACAGGCAACCACAAATTGATGTTTTTCTCCCTCTTTCTCCCTCCCTTCTCCTCTCTCTAAAAAAAAATTAAATTAAAAAATTAAAAAACCACAAATTTTGAAAATGTAGCATTCATCCTTTACATGAGCAAAATATATGCTCAAAATCCAATGTTTCTTGGTTTTTTCGCATTGCTACCTTATTTATTTCTGACAGCAACTGTGTGAGCTAGGGGTTGTTATTGTGGCTATTTTACAGATGGAGAAACTGAGGTTCAGAGATGTTAAGTAACCTGTCTAGTAAAACAAAGGATGCAGCTATCTGAAGACCTTTTATTTGGAAAATATACTTTGGAAGAATGGCAACCTCTTGCTTGTCCGATGCTGGCAAAGAAATTGTGTTCATGCATTTCTACTTAAGATGTGAAATGCTCTGACTTGCAGAGAAGTAGCTTCCTTATTTGCCTCTCATGTTGGTTGTTGTTCTTCATGTACTTGGGATAACATTTAGGTCTGCCCTGGGGTATGATGGATGACAGAAGAATTTTTAAAGATTTTGATTTAAAGGGAAGAAAAAAAGCCAAACTAAGTTTCCTGACATCTATACCTTATCAGCACTTACTTCACACACTTTTTTTTATAGCAGTGAAAAAATGGAATTTAATTGTTCTGCTTACCTCTCCCAACTCTTTTCTCTCACCTCCAGTTGATGAGCTTCTTAAGGATAGAGTCTGTCTTAATTTTATGTCACCTGACTCCTCATGGGCCAAACAATGTCTGGAAAGTAGTAAATATTCAATATACACCTCTAGGATTTGTGGCTGACTCGATTGATTATGTAGATCGTCTTTAAAAAAAAGAGAGATTTTCCAGGCCCAATTTTGCAACTCTTTGGCAATATAGTAATTAGAGAATTCCACATTTTATGGTTATTTATTTATTTTACTTATTTAATGGTACTTTATTTTTGACTTCTCTAAAGTCACACATGGAGATCCATTACTTGTCTAGATTGGTCATTCCATGCTGACCTGTGTTACTATTAGGCCAGTATATGTGCTTAATGGTAAGAGTACCTTTAAAGTAAGTTTTTAAAAGATTTTCTAAAGGCAGATGGAGGTATGGATTTTTTTAAATTGGCATTATCACTTAAAAGCTTTCATATTTGTAATCTATACTTAGGTTGACTTTGTGGAAGTTTGTATTTAACTAAAGCACTTCATAAAAGATAAGATGGACACTTTCCCTCAGAGAGTAAATTTTCTGAAGGATGATAAGCTTCTATTTCACCTTTTAAAAAGTCTTTTGTTTTCCTGTTTCTAGTCAAGCACTTATTGAATAATTAGGAAGGAAACTTAGGTCATTCTTTTAATGTGCAATGACCTTGCTACTTTTCCTTTCAAAGCAGCCATTTAAAAAATAGATTTATTGAGGAAAGTGGATGGTTCAGTCTCCCATTAAACCATGGAGCACAGAACCATGAGGAAAATTTACACAGTCTAGCTATGCTACACGCCCCTTTCTCCCCTTTGGTGTCTTTGATCCTGACTTTTCCCTTTGAAACCAAGGTCTTGTTGGACCAGAACTGTATGTTGTTAACTTGTTTGGGGCAGATGGTCCCATTACCTGGATTTCTTTTGAAAATTTTGTATTGATATTTTTCATTTTTACATGGTGATGATTCTAAAGTTGTGCTGTTGCTTGAATCCTCCCCTAAATCAAAAGTGCACATCAACAGACAACTTTTGGTGGAAGGGAGTTTCTGTGGCTCTCCAATTAGGGGAAAGGGCCAGTCTGTTTCCCGAGGTAGTGTATGGATTGGTTGCACCCTACCATCAGTCTGGAATGATGCCTGAGTCTTTATGTTGCTGTCTCCTCCACAAGGGTTAAGATGCCGGTTGGGAGAAAAAAAACAAAACAAAACAGAACAGAACACCAAGTCAGAGTAAAACTGATAAAAGAACAAAAAAATTGCTGAGTGGTGTAAACAAGATTTCAGAAGTTGTGGCAAAGGGATTTGCAGAGGGCAGGGGGAGTAGTGTTCCACAAAGTAAAGCAAAAGATTTTCCTGTGGGAGGGGCTAGCTCTTCTTAAGAAAGATGGCTGCTGTGTAGCCCAGGTAAATCCAGGCCCTGAAAATCCCACAGCTGCTCCTGCAATGCTCTCCCTTGTACTTCCCAGTCCAGACTCTTTTCGCGTGACTCCAGTCTGCACCGCCCTCCCTTTGCTGGGGCCCAACGTGGGTAGCTGCAAACACACAACCTGTGCTTTACCCCTTTAAAGGAAAAAAATGATGGGTTTATCTCTAGCAGTTTTTGTCTCTCCCAGTGCAGAGAGCCCCCATGGTGCAGACTCCATGATCTCCTGATCTGGGTGCTCTAGGAGTGTCCTTTGTGTCCCATGTGGCCTCTTCTGTTTTATTTGGGACCTGATTTTTCACTGGCCCTTTTGTTGGTGGGAACTTTCCCCTATCTGGCTGACTAAGGGTCTCAGCCCCTACAGGACCACCTACCTCTGCCTTGAGAGGGCTTCTAGGTGTGGGTTGGATGCCCAGCTGGGGCACATACAGGAGGCCACCTATCACCATATTTTGCTGTGTATAATGTGCATTTCTTTGCTCACATTTTTGAGAGAAAAAATAAGGATGAACATTATACATGGATAATACCTGAAATACCTTGTATCTGTTGTGTTTTGTAATTATTTGTTAACATAAAATTTCTTATACAATATGTTAAAAAATAAATGCTAAAATTCCTTTATAATACAAAAACAAGTATTTAAATATAAATAAATTAAAAAATTAAAATGAAAGATTTTTTTCCCTGAAAGTTTGGGCCAAAAGCATGGGTGCACATTATACACAGCAAAATACGGTAACTTTTCTTTCTCACAGTTGTCTGTCCCCATTACTCCCAAATTAGTAGAATATATCCTGTGTGCATCATCTTCTTTTAAGTCTCATATCATCCTGTTGGGGTGGGGGAGGAAGAGAAGAAAGAGTCCAGCAGGAAAACTATTAACAGCAGTTTTAGTTATACGGGCTCTCCTGCTGCTCCTTCCTGTGAGTCTTAGCCTTAGACTCCTGCCACTGCACTCCCCCTGCTGCGCTCCTGCCACGGTCTCCTGCAGACAGTGGTGCCTGGCCACCTTTCTCTGCTCCTAGTACTCCCAGCTCCTTGGCCAGTCTGCGGTCTCCTCAGTCTGATTCTGTCTTGTTCATAGGTCCAGCGGTCGCTGGGGCTGGGGAAGCTACAGCCCCCTCTGTGGCAAGCACTGAAGTTACCTGGACCCTGGATCCTGGTGGTGTCAGGGCGCATGGCCTAGCATGGCCCAGTGGGCTTGGATATCACAGAGGTAAGTCCAGGCACTTTCACAGCTTCTTCCAGAGGAGGATATTGTGAATTCCACAAAATTGCTCCCTCTACAAAAATGCACAGCCAGAAGCACTGGGCTGGGCAGCTGCTGAGGCAGTAGCAGTGGCCTCTGCAAGGAGAGCCTAGAGTGCTTTCGCAGGCCGATAGGCACTCGCACACTCACACACACACTCGAACACTTGTCTACACACACACACTCACTCTCACATGCTCTCACTCACACTCAGTTGGATTTTCAAGTTGGTTGTTGTGTGGTTTAGCTGCAAGACCAGTCCAGGGCTGGGAGCATGTGGATGGAACTTCCAGCTGCTCTGCAGCCACCTTGGAACATCCCTGTGTGCAGTCTCGATAGACAAAAACTATTTCTTTTTCTTTTGCTTTCACATTATTCATGAATTTATTTCTAAATGAATACTTTAGGTCTTTAAGTTTCCTGGAATAATTCTTTAAGAAGTCTAAGGTCACAGAATATCTTTATTCTATACAATGACATGGTTTTGATGGAATATGAGGTCTGTCCAGAAAAAGTCCAGCTATTGTTAATATAACAAGAACAGTTTGGTTTGCATGACCCAGACATAACCTGGCAGCCAAAGAGAGTGGACTGGAATGTGCATGCATGAACAATGATGACTTCACTGTACTAGTCAGTGGGGGTGATAGATACCATTGAGTGAGAAAGTGTACTGTGTGGCTGTCACATTCAAAATGACTGAGGGAGAAGAACAATGAATCTGCATCAAATTTTGCATGAAGCTTGAACATTCCTCCACAGAAACTATTCACATGATTCAAAAGGCCACAGCTGTGGGCAACTGTTGATTGGCAGCTTCATCATGACAATGTGCCTGCTCATGCATCACATCTTGTGCAGTTTTTTTGCAAAACATCAAATCACCAAGGTGACTCAGCCCCCATACACCAAGATTTGACACTTTGCAACTTCTGGCTTCCTCCAAAACTAAAATCACTTTTGCAAAAGAAGAGATTTCAGGAGTCAATGTGATTCAGGAAAATATGTTGGGGCAGCTGATGGCAATTGGGAGAACTGTGTGAGGTCCTAAGGTGCCTATTGTGAAGGGGACTGAGGTATCATTGTCTTATGTACAATGTTTCTTGTATCTTGTATTGTCTTCATAAATGTCTCTATTTTTCATATTACATGGTTAGATACTTCCTGGACAGACCTTGTACAAGCAAATGGTCCTTTGTTTTAGCATCTGACAGCCTTACTGCAAAATGATGGCTGAAGTATAGAGATCTCAAAGAAATTTGACTTTGTCAGCAGTCTTCCACTGTTTTTATTTTATTCAGCCAATATGAATTCAGGGGAAACTTGGCTGAATAAAACATTTTATGTAAATTATGTTTGATCATGTTTGCATTTTTACTTCTAATGAGGCACAGATTCTTCAATCAGCCAACTTGAACTAATACTGCAGAAAGACGATGCACCCTAACACAGTCAGCTTTTCCTTTTCTGAGGATTTATGTTCTTAAATAGCCTACATTATTGTTTGTTGAACAAGCCTGTCTTTCCTAGTTGTATAGTTTTGGTTCTGATTTCGTGACAGTGCCTTGGGAGCCTAGAGCAGGGCTACAGCAGGAGCCCGAGAATCTCCTGCCTTCCCTCCTCTGAGCCAGCACTATCTTTTCTGTCTCTGTTGCTGCACTTTCCACCCTATCCTGTCCTTATTTCCAAATTTTTAGTCACCATTAGGCTGTGGACAGTCCTACTGGTTTTATCTTTGTGTGTTTTTGTTTCACCCTTCACCTGGAAAAGCCATAGTCCTCATGTCTGCTTTGGAAAATCACACCCATCGTTCAAACCTCCACTCAAAAGCTGTCATCTTCTACTTGGATGCTTTTTCAACCAAACATGTAGCTGGAAGTCTCCTTCTTCCTCTAATCTTCCCTAGTGTTATTGTTGATACTGTTTTTATCACAGCCATTCTCTCTTCCTTATTACTAGGATAATCTGTGCCCATTTTATTTCCCCTGTTAGCCTGTGAGCCCCTGGAAGGTGGGAACAGTGTCCTCTGTTACTCTAGAGTGCAAAAGTCATTCCCTGGTGCAAAGTAGGGAACTGATTTTTTTCGAGTGTGTGGATATAGTATTTTAAGAAGTATGCATTCAAGCCCTGGATGCTGTAGCTCAGTGGATTGAGCACCGGCTGTGAACCAAAGGGTCGCTAGTTTGATTCCCAGTCAGGGCACATGCCTGGGTTGCAGGCCAGGTCCCCAGTGGGGGCCATATGAGAGGCAACCACACATTGATGTTTCTCTCCCTCTCTGTCTCTCTCCCTTCCCCTTTCTCTAAAAATAAATAAAATATGTATATATATAAAAGAAGTATGCATTCACATTAGCAAACTGCATCCGCCCCCAGCCTGCATCTCTTTCTTTCAGTTCAGATTGCAGAGGTTGTAGACAGGGCACAGAGGTGGGAGTTCTGGGTTCAGCTGGTTGGAGGCTCGCCATCAAAGGGCTCTGATAAAAGGAAGTCACATCTAGGACATGAAATGAGAAAACACAGACAGTTTTGATCTTCATAATGTGTTGTTTATTGGTTTCAATGCCCATCTCATAAAAATAAAATATTTATTTTTCTATTCTCCATTTAACTCTTGGTATTTAAAAAATGTGTTTATATATGAACAGAACAGACAAGACACTGCTCCTTTAATGTTTTATGAAAAATTGACTGCATTAGAGAGACATTGTTATTTGATTTCACAGAGGAATAAAAAGCTTAATTATTAGACTATGAAATGTCCCCAAGCAGACTTTTCCTACAATCTCATTAAATATAACTTCTTTAAGTTCTAAACTCTATTTAACCAACCAAAGGCAATGTACTCATGTAACTACCAAAGTTTAAGACATTTGGAAGAAGAGTAATAAAGGATACTAAAAATCCAAGCAATTCATCCAAAGTAGTAAGTAATAAATGCAAACTGCTGCTGTCAAAAATGTAATTGTAGACGTTAATCTAGGGGAAGATGTGCAGAGAGGTTGCCATGTCTCAGATACCTTTTCATGGTAAAGCCTACACACCATTGGGTGTAGACTGCAGGAGGTATAATGATGTTGCATAGGAACTCTTACTGCATTGTTGTGCTGAACTTTGGGGAGAACTATTTTCAGTGTCTTGCAAATGTACTTCATGCCGAGAATATGACAGAGCATTATTGTTAGAAAGAGAACTTCAAGGTGACACAAGGCAAGCCCAGGATTACAAAGGAGGAATACAGAGTGCAGGGGTGCATATTGGAGGCAGCCAACCTCTGCAGAGATTCACTGAATCAAGTGCTCCTATGGGGACTTAGAGCAAGTATGTTAGCAGAGACAGTAGCAAAAGGCTCTGATAAAGGAAGTGACATCTAAGACATACGACAAGAAAACCTGGGACTGCAGAGGAGAAGCTTTGAAAACATGAAAGAGGAGAAGCCTAGACCAGAATGGAGATGAACACAAGAGCTGCAACTGGGGTTTTTCTGCCTCTTCTAGAGGTTAGAATGAAGCATGAGGACTTGAATCTGTATCTTTGGAGAGTTTAGATATAGATGTATACCCGAGGTAACTCTAGGGTTCTTTTTGCACTGTACGGATTTGTTCTTTGTCAGCAGTCCTTAGGTTGTATTCTTAACATCTCAGTACAAAAAGCCATTGTATGGATGGAACTTGCTGACAATTTGAATTAAAATTTTTGTGAGTGGGCAGAACCAGGGGTAGCAGATTGACAAATATAATTAATCTTATAATTAGAATGTACAATAAAGATACGATTTCTTTATCACATCCATAACTAATTGGCCTTCCTCCAAAATCCCTAGCTACTAATTAGCAAGAAAAAGATTTCAATGCCTTCTGTGGTTTAAAGCTCAGTTGGTTCTAATAATTTAAATAGTCCATTTAGAAAATAGTCTTTTATGGATAAAAATGATCAGTTGTTCAGTAGCACTGCTCTCTCTGCTTTGTTCTAAAGTGTGTAGAGATTTCTGTGGTTTGTGGAGATGAGGAAGATCTGCATTCTAACATTAGGTGATTATGGCTGACCTGATGTCGCCTGCCTGCTATCATGCACAACTTACGTTTGTAGCCAGTGTAACTCTTACTTTGGGTTGGAACCGCATAGCCTTGGAGATATAGCTGGTTTGGCATCACCTGGGCCCTTGTTGGAGTTATAGTACCCTCTCAGATTTGGTGGGAAATAAACATTTGGCCTTGACTGTGTATGTCTGTTTAATGGCTCTTTCTACAGAGTCTTTTGTGATCACTCTGCTGACAAGTGTCTTCTATTCCCTTCAGCCCAGACCTCCAACAAGTTCTCCATGAGTCATCTGGGCACCAAGGGTAATTCAGGAAGGGCTAATTCTCAAGCGCTTCAACCTGTACTTGTCTATACTTTCCTAGAAAATTGAAGTGGCTACACACCAGACAGATGTTGGAACAGGTTAGCCCTTACCTGAATTATTACAG
Organism: Carollia perspicillata; assembly: GCA_004027735.1. Lineage (NCBI taxonomy): Eukaryota > Metazoa > Chordata > Mammalia > Chiroptera > Phyllostomidae > Carollia > Carollia perspicillata. Next base: position 318 of record PVKM010006992.1, on the reverse strand, counting down.
GAATTGGGTACCATAACCTGTTTCTGACCTGTTTACCCTCAAGGATATGAAGCTGTTCTTCCTATCTGGGACAAACTCCCAAAGGGGTGTATCGGAATCCATACGAGGCCGCTTCACTGTCCCACTTTCCCCCACTTTCTTCTTTCTACCATCACTGGGACCGAAAAGGGAGTATCTTTTCTTTACTTCATGTCTATCTTATTTTCCCTCTTGGTTCTAGCCAAGACTTAGAGTAAGACAAAGTTGTCTTCTCTATACTTTATTTTTAAAAATATTTTATTTATTTATTTTTCAAAGAGAGGAGAAGGGACGGAGTAA
>PVKM010006991.1:0-42663 GCA_004027735.1 Carollia perspicillata | reverse complement strand
GATATACCGGTCCTAGGCCAGGCTGCAGCACTGAGTAACTTCAGGGGACACTATATTGAACAAAATAATGCCCAGAGCCAACAATGATTGACACCAGTCAGAAATTACACAGCATATTCAGTTTTATATTTTATTTTATTTTTAAAAATATTTTATTTATTTATTTTTAGAGAGAGGGGAAGGGAAGGAGAAAGAGTGGGAGAGAAACATCAATGTGTGGTTGCCTCTCATGTGTCCCCCACCAGGGACCTGGCCCACAACCCAGGCATGTGCCCTGACTGGGAACCGAACCGGTGACCCTTTGCTTCACAGGCCCGTGCTCAATCCACTGAGGTACACTAGCCAGGGAAATTTTATACTATATACTAGACTCTATTCCCTAGATGATTTCAGGAAACAAGATTTGTAATTATAAGGAAGGAAGATCTTTATTTGGCATATACAGAATAAGAGTTCCGACCTTGTAATATATGGCTAGGTCTTAGAGTACACATTCAACTTTGAATTCCTTCATTTATACTCACTTAATTAACATAATCTGGACCTAAAAGGAATCTCCAAAAACATTGTCACTACCACTACCACGTTGCTATTTGCCAGCATTTCAGCCATTTTTCACAAGACACACTACCACCAAATTTAAGCTTAGATCCCAGGCTTTCATGACTCACCCAGTGGGTTTACTTCATGTGAATGCTGTGCCCTCTAATCCTGTAAAAATTTTTCATCAAATTGAATTGCACGTATTTGGCTGCCAGTGGCTGTAGACTCACTAGTTAGGTGGATTTCCTCAGCAATAGTTCCTAAGTGAACCAATTTAAAGTCTGAAAGCATTCATGCCCTGGCTGGTGTAGCTCAGTGGATTGAGCGCGGGCCTGTGAACCAAAGGATCGCTGGTTTGATTCCCAGTCAGGGCACATGCCTGGGTTGCAGACCAGATCCACAGTAATGGGTACATGAGAGGCAATCACACATTGATGATTCCCTCCTTCTCCCTCCCTTCTCTATGAAAATAAAAAATAAAATCTTTAAAAAAAGAAGTATGAAAGCATTAAGTACAATATCAGATTTAATAGCATTTATAAATATGAAAAGATTGACATCAGACACTATGAAGTATATAGGAAAGTCTTTGAATAAATTGGATGTGATTGTAAAACCAGGCACGCACAAACTTCATTTGGGTTCTCTTCCAAGCTCTTGTTTAATAGTCACAATCATAAACCACCTCCCCCACCCATCACTCTGCCACTCACCTGTCCTGGCATTGTATGCACACCTGTGCTCCACTCTTACATCCTGCTTTGTTGATCCCACTGGATGATGTAACACTTGTGCAGGTATGTCCTCTGCTCCATGAAAAAGTTCTCCTTATTAATTCAATATAGGAATGTTTTTTTCTGATTTCTTTCAGAAACAACAATTGGGCAATTGTTGTTTAATATTTTATAGTATTTGAAGTTAAAAAGTATTTTTGAAACAGACTTCAAGCATTTGGAATTGAGGTGAGCACTAAGGTGCAAAGAAAGGTGAAACATGTTAGGTCATAATCTTCCTTGAAGAGGTACATAATCTAGATGGGGAAAGAAAGTATTAAAAGTAAATAGTAAATTTTTAATTTGTAAACCAAGGCAAAAATGGAAATGTTATCAAATGTCATACAAAGTAACCTCTTCAATAAATTAAAGAATAACCATTAGGATAGTTAGATAAGTACAACTGATAAGTAGGCCAAGAACAGAATATTCTAGTGCATGCAACATTACAACTTCAAGTAATGAGACAGATGAGCAGAAGAATCACACTGAGTAAAATTTTCACTGAAGAAAAAAATTAAGAAAGAGGATGGGCAAGGCTGGAAGGAATGCAGGGAAAAGAATGTGGGATTCAAATTCTCCAGCACCATAAATAACAGGCCAGTTCATCTCATGTTTAACTGGCAGACAATTACAAACTAGGAAATACTTTGAAAATGGACAGTAATGTGTTCATTTGTCTGGTGATGGCATAAAGAATGGTTTGGGGAGCAGGAAACCAGCAGGGAGACTAATTGAGAGGCTATTGCAGTAGGTCCTAATGTGCTATGATGACTTCCAGAACCAACAAAGTCACAGTGGGGAGAGAAAAATGAGCTACTTTGAAGAAATAATAGATATTAATCTAATTTATTAACTAGGAAAGAAGAAAAGGGGAGAGTCAAAGATGATCATAAGGCTTTTGCACTGTGAAGATGAGTGCTCTGTAGTAAGCAGTTTTGGAGAGTCATTCTAGTCTACGGAGACATGAATTCAGTCTATTTTAAATAAAGTTATTCAGTGATACATATGCATGAAGTTCTGAAATGTAGTCTGGAGATTAAGAGAGATGCAGTGTCTAAAGGTACATGGTTTATATGGACAGTACAGACATGCTATTTGAAACTACAAGATGACAAGTTGGAAACTCTAAGAAAGGGGAGGTGAGAGGTAGAAAGATGAGCTAATGGCACAACGAAGGCCCAACAATACTTCATATGTGTTATTTGATGATGCAGAAGCAACATGCCAAACAGACCTCTCAACAGTTTATCATAGAATTCTGACAAAATCCTGATCTCAGCTAGTACACAGACTGCTACCTAAGAAGTCAACACCATAGCAATGTTGCAAAGTTAGTATAATTACTACACATTCTAGCTGTAAAATTTGAGGCTTCTAATGAAAACATGATTATTTACCAAATTTAAATACATAATATGCACTTTCATATCTGAAGCAGACGAATTAATATTGTAACCATAGTTGATAAATATATAATTGAAATATATATAATATTATTTCCAAAGAAAAGCTACACTTTTATAAATATATCATGAGATGACAATGGTATTAACATCCCCTGATATATTAACTTGAATCATGTGAAAACTGAAGACTATAAATAGTCAAATATTGGCAATTTTATATATTGCACCTATAATTTATATTTTATCTTTAAAAGGTTTATGAATCTTTAAATTAAAATGTAAAATGTTATAATAATCCAGTAGAAATTTTCTGGTTTTACTTTTGTTGACTTATAAATATTTTTTCAACTGTACTTAAATTTCATTAAAAATATTACCTATAAAAAGTACATTTGATATCTAAAAATATTTTAAAAATTGTACAATGACTGTTCTACTGTAGAACAAAATGTTCAACAAAGATCTGGTAGTTATTTGACAATTTGCACAAAATACACAATTTAATAAGTAGCAAAAACAAACAGATAAAACTATGTCCACTTAACATTGTGTCTACATTTATTCTGTTAACAAGATAATTGCCTAACTCTATTTCACTTTGTACTCTGTGGACACAAAGCCAGTTTGCTTAAATGTATTGAAATGCTTAGCAAAGGACACAAAAATTACTTCTAAAATATTGATCTATTTTTAAAGTAGATTGGACAGTTTAGCATCGGGACATCATGAAACTCGGTGCAAAACAGATTTTCTTCTTTCAAGGCAGACACTATCATAATGTACTTGCTAAATGCATGCATTTGATATAAGAAAATTATGGTAATGTGACATTCCCACTACATGATGGAATATTCTTTTAGATAGTGAAACATATTAATAACACACATGATAGAGTTCTTTTTGGTTCTTGACATTTAGAACCAAATTTTCAAAGGTTGCTCTTATTATGTATGTATACAGTAAGTATAAACCACACCACACATACAAATGCCTCTTAGTCTTTGCTTCAGTAGAGTCTTGCACAAGTCCACAGGTATCATTAATTTTCCAGTTCCTTGAACTACAAAGTCTTTAAAGAGAACTAAATAAAAACATTTCTGGAGAAAGTACTTGCACTGACACAACATTTTGAGATAAGCCTATCCTCCCTTTTGATAAAAGTATTTGGAATGAAAGGAAGGTTAAATAGCTAACTCAAAATATAATACAATCTTGTCTTCTGCTAAAAATGAGCAAAATAACATTTACAAGGAATCTATATGTTCCTATATATGTATGAGTATTTGCATTCATTTATATGGATCTTGCTGTTACATGTAGGGTAACAGCAAGAGTAGGTATACAGTTGTTAGTATATGAAACAGTTTATTCTTGTATTATTATTTATTAATTATTATATTATTTTCCATGTGAACTGTATATCTACTTTTGCCATATCCTATGTACTTATATGTATGTATGGGTGTGTGTGTGTGTCTGTGTGTATAAAAATCTTTGTGACTGAAGTCAAATGATGGACTAAGGAAGTCATTGAAAAAGTTTTCACATCACCAACCTGATCTTCTTGAGACTGTTATGAACTCTGTGAGCCCACTGCCCACAAATAAGCTCATACATCATTTTGTATATCATTTCCACTGTTCATTACCGCTCTGGAGCCTAATCACAGAATTCAATACTATGATGTAGCAACTTTGTTGTCTTTGTAGATTTTTTAAATTTTTATTTTATTTTTTCTCACCCAAGGACATGTTTATTGATTTTTAGAAAGGGGGAAAGGAGGGGGGAAGAGAAACATTGATGTGAGAGAGAAACACTGATTGGTTGTTTCTCACATGTGCCCTAATTGGGGACCAAACCTCTAACCCAGGCATGTGCCCTGACCATAAATTGAATCCATGACCTTTTGATTTATGGGATGACGTTCCAGTCAACTAAGCCACACTGGGCAGAGCAATTTGCAGATTTTTTTTAACATGGCATTGTTACTTATTAAGTGAAAATGTAAAATTGTCACACGTATTGATATATGAATTGTTAATATTTATTAGGGATTACCCAGAGGCATCTGTAGTACAATAACACAGAACACCCATTTGGAAGTTAGACTTCTTAGATATTTGAATCTCATCTCCTCCAGTAGTAGGTTCATTGGTAAGTCATTTTACTTCTCTATTCCTCAGTTACCTACCTCACCTTCCAACCATAAATAAACATAATCACATAGCATATAAAAGTACCTCCAAAACACTTAAGACTGGGCCTGGCATTTAAAAACATCAATTATGAATAGCTATGATTATTTTCCCAGTCTACTTCTCAATGTATTGCTATAACTACTGCTCTGTGTCTTCTTCCTTGGCCATTTTCTGAACTATCATTTCTCATATTTTATTATATTCCATTGCTCTAATTTATAGACCATTAAAATTTCTACTTGTAGACACTGAAAAAAAATGGGTACTGTTTATTTGCCTTGCCATGTATCATGCTTCCATGAAATGAATTTCATGAACTGAGTACAGCCAGGAGAGTAACTCACTTTATCATAAGACGTATTCACCTGGCTGGTGTAGCTCAGTGGATTGAGAGTGGGCACGTGAACCAAAGGGCCACTGGTTCAACTCCCAGTCAGGGCACATGGGCCAGGGCCAGGTCCCCAGTGAGGGGCATACATGAGGCAACCACGCATTGATGCTTCTCTCCCTCTCTTTCTCTTTCCCTTCCCCTCTCTCTAAAAATAAATAAATAAAAATTTAAAAAGATATTCAAGTGCAAAATGGGGTAAAGTGAATTAGAGATCACACGCCCACTATTATAGATTGTTTTCCCTATACAAAAAGGTAAATACAATATGTTTAATAAATCTACTAACTTGACCCTGTTATAGATTCCACATGATTAATTAGCATAATATAGGACAGAATGATTATGAAGCCAAACAATTTGGCTTATTAACACCACACTCTAACCAACTGAGCTAACTGGCCGGCTTGATTTGGCTTAAACGATACACATCTCAGAGTGTAGTACAGTAAAAATCAATCTATAAAATGGCTCATTGTTATTGAAAAATAATCTTGGTTATTCAGTAGTTTAACAGCACAGCAGCATAAACATTTTTTCCAGAGAATGGTATAATTATAAAACTAAACTGGAAGATCAGACATAATTAACTCATCATTTTCTTTTTCTAGAAAAGGGTTTTCATTTTTATAAATCTCAGTTTAGCACACTCTACTATAAAGTGATATAATTTGGCTAGATTGAATAGCAACTGGGGTCCAATGTCAACATTAACCGATGAATGGTAACTCCTGGGAGTCCTATGCTAAGACATTGTTGGACTGCATTTTCATCTGGCCGCGGGGAGAAAAATGCCAGGGATGCAGGTGGGGCAGTGGCAGCTACCTGCCACATTTCCACTACTGCAGAATTATATGAATAAATAAGATCTTCTTTAGCTCTAAGAAAGTATTAATTGCTTGTGGTTATCATTAAAATAATTTATTATAATACTCCCTGGTGCATCTTTTTTTGAAAATAAATTACAGTAAATAGCAATGACACATACTGATATGTATTTGACCTGATAAAGGAATGACTGCAATATAAGTCTGTTTTTAAAATAGATCTTGTTTTCTGAAAAAATCCAAATTATCCAACGTGACTTGGTTTATGTCATATGAAAAGGTTTTTGCTTGGAAAATGTTCGCACTACAGAGTTGACACTGGATTCTCCCTAAATAATGGCATAAACATGGGTTTTGAACAGGATAAAAACGATCCTGATCCAGAAGCTTCTTCAACAGAAGCTACATCTTAGTTAACATTGTGTCCCTGCCCTGAATTGACACACAAATAATATGTAATACACAAGGACACATTGATACTGTTCAATTTTATGCTGTATGCAGCCAGTACGACATTGAGTTCAAGTGTTTACTGAGTATTCATGTAATCTAGTATTAAGTGATGTTAAGTGCTGGTGTAAGAGCTTCAACTTTTTTCTCCAATCAGTTACTCACCCTTTAAGGTCATTTTTATGGTGAAAAACTCATGTATGAAATGCCTTATCATTGTTACGATCTAGTTTCTGGCTGTAGAGCACAGCGGACAGAACCCTCTGGCCTCTCGGTCAATTTGCTTCCTAAAAGGGAGGCACCGACTGAGTTTCCCAGTAAGTAAGCTTAAATAGAGATGAGTGTACAAGAGGATGATCAGCAAATGCCCAACGGATGAGCCCTTGTGAAAGGGAAAGTGCAAAAGCAGCAGGGGCAGAGGTAGAAACTGAGCTCAGATGCAGCCTCCATGGTCTCAGCCAATCACATGGAAATTCTGGAGCTGGTATGAACCATAAGAGTTGCCTCAAGTTGAAGCCAAGATTTCCCCATGTTTTTCAGTAGGTGTGGTTTTCATCAGAAAGGGAAAGTGGCCTTGAGCCACAAGCCTTTGTTCAGCAGAAGTAGTCTCCTTGGAGGCTGGCGGCATTCACAGCATGTAAGGAAGTCAGTCCTCTGTTTCTGAAGGCAGTTTGCGTCGTGTGTCGCACTCTACTACAGGGCTGTGGGTCTTTTTAAGATAGTAAGTAGCGAGTGTCTAAGTATAAGACAGTATTGTCATGAAGACCATCACATCATATGTTTAGCCATTCTGAGAGAAGAAACATCAGCCATCAGTTGGTGAGACATTAATTTGCAAGGCACGGTGCAGACTGTGGCTTGTACTTGTACTGAGCTACACTACCAAGGTGGCAGGGGGAGGCGTGGGGGCCTAATCTAGCCTATGCCTGACTGTGCAAGCCTTGTCTTGGTGACACACTGTGTCTGTCCAGAAGAAGGAATTGTCTTACTGCGACCTGCCTGTCCTTGGGTCAGTCAGTATGTCCAGCTTTTAAACAGGTGCTGTGTGTTTTAAGCAAGAGGCCCAGTCTTGAACTCTGCTCTCACTTCCATATAAACACTGTGAACACATATACAGCCGGTTTCATTCCTTTCCTCTTCACTTTCAGATGTTAACAATGACTCTGCTGGCAATGGCGAAAGAATTCCATTTCTGAACTATAAGCCTAATGGGCTGTATAGTGTCAAGAATCACTATATTTAACGTGCACACATCACATGATAGGATTTTAATGTGTACGCTACACAAAACATTGCCAAAAGAAACATGGCCACACAAAGTAAAATTTAGTCATCAACGTAAGCATTCTAAATCAGTGTTTTTTTAAGAACACCTGAAAATTTCTAATCCCAAATTCCATAGGATTAGAAATTTATAAAGTGAAATTTTGCAGGAAAAATACAGTTTAATTTTATTTATATTAAAAAGTTAACATGTTAATAAAATATTATAAATGCGTACCTCTTTAATCATATTTGTCATAAATTTTAATAGCCATTTCTACTATTTGACATACTACTGGTTGTGTAAATAAAAATAATACAAATTATCCCCAGACTTTTAAAGTTGACATCTGTGTTCTCATTTGTTTACATACATGAAATTATATTTAGAGACAACCCATTTCCACTGCTCTTCAATTCAAATCACAGAGTATTTAGGTAACAGTGCCACCTATTGCTATAAAGTTAAAGTAACCCTATTTGTTATTCCCTTAGTATTTGATACTACAATTTTTATTTTTATGTTGGTCTGTTATCCTAAGTTTTTTTTTCATTTTAAAGTAACAGATAATTTCTAAGTAATTTAAATATATGAATGCTCTTAGGAAAAGTATATTTAAAAAGATCCATTTGAAAGTTTAAATACATAATGGGTCACTAACCATTATAAAAATAATTAGGTTTAATTGCTTTTTCTGTCTTTGAAAATCAGCATTGAAGTATGGCAGAAATTTCTCTTTTTAATGAAATTTTGTATCATTATCAAGCACAAATAATGATCTATGATTTTATCTCTGACAAGCTAGACAACATATATTTAAAATAGATCACTGAAAAAAAATCGAGTTATCATTGCTGTGATAAAATTGTGAATTTATTAAAAAAATGATCATAGCATTAATTTGGATTTATGACAGCATGCAAATTGAAATAGTTTGGACATTTTATTATTTCATTGTTTCTATTTTGTAATAACAGAGTTCAAAATTCACAGCAAATATATAATTAATATCAATCACCTAGTTTTAGTCACAGGTATATAAATATCTTCTTGAATATAATTAAATTTTTAATATGTTTAAACATAAAGTGTTTATTAGCTTATTTAATTATGAAAGACTCTGAGCTCATTTAGATATATTGTGGTATTTTCTGTTAATTGTTTATTACGTGTTACTATTACTGGGTAGGGTATTTTGAATGATGGGACTGTTGAAAATGTAAAGAGATGCTCTTGAATTTCTCAGCAGCAAACTTGTCAATGAAATTAATAAGAGAAAAGCAAAATTTTCTTTATCTCCCCAAATGGACTGTGGTATGAAGGGGTATTTATAGAGTCTGAAATTTAACGATACTTAAGATGAGAAAAAAGAATGGTTGGTTTTTAATACATGCTTCTAAGTCCTTACGGAACATCATAAATCACGTGTTTCTAAAACCTAATTACATGGATATATAGCTTTCAAAATTATACTTCCTGTAGTTTGTGTATAATCTTGGTAACTTAAATACAAAAACCATTTTAATCTTTCAATTATACCATTTTACATTCAACTGCATTAAGCTATTTTGTCAATTGTATATATTTATATTAAAAACAGTGACAAACTTGAGAGTCATCTCAAATTATGCCATTTAAATACAAAACAAAGTTTATGAATGTTATATAAAGTTGAAATATTGGGTTGGTTTACTATCACTGAGTGACTAAGGCTTGTATATGTTAAGAAGATATTCCAGGTTTTGAAAATATAGCTAGTTACATATCTAGGAGAGTAGGAAATATATTTTCTGGATTCTTAAATAATTTACACTATCAGTAAAATGTAATAAGGTCTTCTAGACAAGAAATTGTGTTCACAAGAGCTAGCAAATTTCTTGACACATAGTAGGTGTCAGCTATCTATTCAAGGTTAAATGAATAAATATCATTACCATTTGGTCTTAGAAGGGTCAATTTTTTTTCTTAATTACAAAAGAGATTTTTTCCATTTTCTCTTGTGTATAATTGCTCTTGTATTACGCTATTATACAATATTTGTTTTGGGTTTTTGTTTGTTTGTTTACTGTGTTTTCCCCATTACTACTCATCCTCCCTGTACCCTCTTTACCTTCCCCCACCTTACCCCCACCCCCAGCACTCACCACACTGTTGTCTGTGACCATGAATTCTTTCTCTTTTTTTCTTTTTACACAATATTTTTAAAGACTTTTAAAATTAATATCTTCACAAACTTTTTAAAGTTCCTTATCTTTGGAATGTTTACTTACTATATTTCAACTAGAAAAATTAGAAACAAATAACATAAAAAGAATGGGCTAGAGGAACAATGAAAACATCCCAAATAATTATTTTGAATTATCCAAATCCAACTCTGTAATATAAAGCAGCAAGAGACATTGCTTATGTAAAACATGTGTTGTTGCTCATAAAAGTAAACAATACTGTAATATATATTTTTTAAAAAGCTCACTTGAGAAAAATAAGCTTACACTATCATATATAAGCAAAACTTGATAATTCTTGGAGTCTGCATGGTTTGGCTTATTTTGTGCTATTGAATTAAAACAAGTACTTTATATAAAGATTGTCATGGTATTGAACTTAAATTGGGGGGTCATGGTTCTTTATATAAGATTGTCATTAGGGTATAATTCAATCTGGGATAAGAATGGGGAGGGGTGGGTAATTAAGTCTAATGTTTATTTGTCTTAGCTTCTCCACATAATTTTCTAAGAATTTTGACTAGAAATGCAGAAATAAGATGGTTATACCCCAACAGCTAACATCATGATTGCTTTTATGTCTTAGCTTTACTAGATCATTGCTTTAAATGAGCATCACAAAACCAATGGAGCTTTCGTCTCCGCATTTCCTTCTCTTCATAATCATTTTCAATTTATTTTTTTCTTGCATGTCATCATTTTAATGTAAATCTTTCTTTTTCTTTTCAATAAAATGAAATGATTAAGTAATTCAGCCTTGTGCATGATTAAAGATGACGGATAAGCTTGGGTGGATAAATATCAAGGCTCCTAACAGAATCTGTGCACCTCACATGTCAGCATCCTTCTAGCTTGCTCACGGGTAATGACAGGAAAAATTAGCATGTCTGTGGACAGCCTAGGAAGAATCAGAAGATAAGAAAACTATATCATTTTTTCTTACTAAAATTTAAATCACTTTCTTTTTTTTCTGTAATGAATCCCTAGCAAAAAGAGTAGAAATTATATTATATGTAGGTCCTGACCACAAAGCAAGCTCACATTGGACTGAAAAGTCAGCTGTTTTTTTAAAGTAATGGTTTAGTAAGTACAAAGGAATAAGCAAATATAAGGCAGAGAAAAATATTAGTTCAAGGACATTTACCGAACCATTGATGGTAAAAACATTGATTATGCTAATAGCCGTATGTTGGTCATTTTGTCATAATGATTTAAGGGTAAACACAAATATAATTGTTGATATTTACCACTTTATTTTCATAAGTTTTTTATCTTTTATCTTTTCACATTTTATTTCACATACAAATCAGAAAGAAACCATTACAAAAGAGTACATATTATGCTGTCATTGCTTCTAGATATAAGAACTAAAATGATGTGAAAAATTATGGTTTTGGCCTCACAATTAATTCAAATATTTTTATTTAAGCCAAAAACCAAGATTTTTAAAAATTTTAACATTTTTAAGGACTCACCCATATTTCCTCAGTCAGTCTCAGTTTTATAAAATGAAAACCTTTGTTTTCTAAGCAGAGGCTGTGATAACAGTCAGACACCCACATTAGCTTTGCCAACCAGGACCTCACAACACCCTTTCCTGACCCAAGTTCTGTAGACATCTGTATCATGATACCCTGCGTTCCTTTTGTGACAGAAGAAATCAGTATTCTCTGATTTTTTTTTTTTTTTAGTGCGTTCTGGATGGCAAGATTTGGGCCACAAAATGCTAATTTTTAACCTAACACCATGACAGCAATCACAGCCGTCACAGGATGGAATAAAGAGAGCAATCTAACATCCAGGGGTATGAGTTTCTCATCAGTGGCTGGCAGACTGCCGTGAAGGCTTACAGTAATCCCATTGGACAGCCCTGGTTGATGAAGCCTGGGAACAGGCAGCCACAATGTAGGGAGTTCACAATTGCAAGCATTTGTCCATAATTTAAAGCTATATGAGAAGTAGAGAGTATTCATCTGAACAACAAGCTATACTTTTACTGGAGTAACATTTACACAGTTTTTAACCCATTAACTCCTTTTCTTATGAGCTGACTTTACTGTTTTAAAAAATACCTTTCTAAAAGGCAACATGCAAACACCTAAAACAAGCTTATCTGTTAAGCTGTGAAAACCTGCCATAGGAATAAAAGCTTTTTGTTTGGAAACAGCATCAGTGAATGACATTTCTGAAACTCAAACTTGGCAGTTTTTTGATAGTTTCCTCTTATGTGCTGCTTTGAGTACTTGAAATTCATTTTTAACATATCACAAGCACATCTAGGCTGGTATTTAGTTTTTCTTTAGTTTTCGACTTTATTTTCACATGTGCTGGGTCTATATATTACTCCAACTTGAGATGTTAGCAAATGCAGTTCCTCAAGTAACTCCAGTTTTACTATTCACAGGGCACTGTGTGTGCTTATGTGTGCATGTGTGTGCATGAGTGTGGTGTGGACTCCTCTTGCTATTCAATGGAATAGTGCAGACCTCTTTAACTTATGCGTTGTTTGCATCTCTTATTACCTTCAAACTGGGCATGATTTTAAGAAAAAGAAATAATGTGTTTTGTTATATCAAAAACACAGAATGCTAGTTCTTAAATGTACAAAACATTTCTCCTCTGAGGAACACACATGGTTAGATTACCTAATAGCTTGTTTTATTTTAGTTTTAAATATATTTTAATTAAATTGATTTGGGTGACATTGGTTAATAAGATTATATAAGTTTCAAGTGCACATTTCTATGATACATGATCTGTATATTGCACTGTGTGTTCACCACCCAAAGTCAAATCATTTTCTGTCACCAAGTAGTTGGCCCCCTTTACCCTTTACTACCCACCTGCCCTTCAGGACATTTTAAATGGAAGAGTTTTCATCATCTCAAGCTCAGAACTAGAAAGTTATTACCCCTTGTTCTTCCTCCTACACAATTAACCTGTTTCCTCCTTCCTTTCATACTTTCTTCACAATATCCTCACGTGCACAAATATTATCATCCAACTACATTTGTCTTGGTCTCCTAGCCAAAAAACCCCCCAAAAAACAAAAAACCCTAAAGGCATTTACATACAATGGTTTCTCAAATGTCCACCCTCCACCCATTGTTTCATGAACATTTATCGAACATCTATTTTTATCACTATGTCGGTGGCTACTTCTTCCCCCCAGTGTTCCTTACCCCCATCTAACTGTCCCCATTTAAAACTGCAGGGAAGGCCTATGGTGATTTGTATTATCATCTTTTACACTTTGGTCTTCTGGTCCCAGTTACTTTCTTACTCAGTAAATTGTTTGAAGGCTACAGTAATTTCCCTTGCCTACTAATCCAATCATTTTAAGGATATCAAACCTCCTGTTTGAAATTAAGGTCACTACCTATTATGTTGAGGAAGCAATAAGCAGAAAGAAGATCAGTGTTTCTTTTAAGACACAGATATTGGGGCAATGATTGTATTCTCTACCATCTATTGTTGTACTACACAAGCACGAAGGCACAATGCCATTGAACTGCAGCATGCCTGGCATGCATAGGACCTCCCTCTTTCCTAGCCAGCTTCCTCTTTTTGTGAAGCTGCCACAGATACGTTGTAGTAATTACACGAAGTCTGTGATGTCTAAAGAAAGTTTCTTCATCAGAACTGGTATAGAATTCTCAAGAATAGCCCAGCGCTATTGCCAGATGGTCCTAAATGTGGCATTTCTATTAATTTAGCTATTTTCAAATTAACCTTTGGGATTCAGGCATAGTCTGTATTTCTCCAAAAATCTGTTCATTATACTAAAGATAATCAATAAATAATTGAACATTATCAAATTAAATTCAGACCCCTAGTCTTGGCATTCAAGGCCCCACCTCCCTTTCTAACCTTTTAAAACTGTTTATTATAAAGTAAAATAGATCTGGAAAACCACACACACACACAAATAGTACGGCCTAGTGAAATATTATAAGGCCAACTACTCCTGACCCTACACAGGTTAAAAAATGGAACTTTTGTCTGCCACCCCAGCACCCCTGCACACTCCCTCCCCATGGGAGCCACTCACTTTGCATCTGTTTATGGTGTCACCCCAAAGTGTGTGTGTGGCCCTAGTCATTATAATATTGTCCTCCCAGAATTTTAACATGATATCTTCTAAATTAAGTAAAAAATCTTTACATTCCCCTGCTCTATCCCTTTCTTTTCTATGAATTTTTTCAGGTAAAGAACATGCAACTGACATTATCTTAAGGGACCTATAAACAAGTGACCTGAGTTTATCAGTCTAGGTTTGCTGACTGCATTCTCATGGTGCAAGTTATTAAGTTCCTCTGTCCTTTGTATTTCCTGAAAATTGGTGGTTGTATCCAGAGACTCAATCGATCTCAGGGCTGATTGTTTTGAGGGTGTGTTCTTTCACTGGGAGACACAAAATGTCTTCTCTTTTTTTGTAATATTTGCAGCTGGCATGTAAAATGCCTAGATTCATTAATTCATTAGGGATTGCAAATAGTGATATTCTAATTCTACTATTTTGTTTTCATTTATTAGATAGAATAATTTCGTAGGGAGGTACTGTAGGATAGACTTAATGTACAGTTGGCCTTGGAAAACTCTCACTGATTTCCAGGGAGGCCTGGGTGTCTGGCTTTGACTCCTGACCAAGATACAGGACACCGAAATTTACAATGCTGTTGACTCCCAAACCCCAGAGCAAGTTTGTTTAGTGATAGTTTTCAACTAGCATAACTGGTTAGACAGCCCAGGTGCTTATGTGACCACAAGGGTATATGGAAGGGCTTCTGGAAGTTTCTGCCTTGATTTCTCCTGAAGCCAAAATTCATCGCACAGATCAATTCAAAGGTAAAGTGTGGCTGTCCGTGGGTGAGAACCACGGGGAGCCTGAACATCTCCTGGGTCCCCTGTGCCCACTTGCACCTCCTCTCTTTGGATGCACCATCCTTTCCTCTGACTTTAGATAATAGCCTTACATGACCGTGTTCTGTTGAGTCTTGTGAGTCTTTTCACATATCAAAAACTAAGAGAATTTTCCAGCAACAACTCCCCTCACCTACTACTTTTTAGTTCTCACCTGAGGATATATTTGTTATGTTTATTAATTTGAGAGCGAGAGATGTGAGAGAGAAAAATAGATTGGTTTCCTCCTGTCAGGGATCAAACCTGCAGCCTAGATATGTGCCCTGACCAGAGATGGAACCCACAACATTTTGGTGTATGGGACAGTGCTCCAACCAACTGAGCCACCTGGCCAGGGCTCACCTACTCATTTATTTTTAATCTAATGATTTATTTCATATAGAAAGGCAGGATAATATTTACTTCTATCCTATGATTTAATCAGTTTTCAAGATTATGAATTAGTTCCCTTTTATTCCTATTATGTTTCTTTAATATATTTTTGACTTGTTTGTTTAAATATAATAACAAGTTTAGATAAATTTCATGTTTATCCTTTGTGAAGGTCAAATTGCCCCACTTATCCCAGTAACCTTTGTCATTTTCATTCCCTGTGGTATGTCACTATGCCTCAGAGTCATCGGTTACAACCCCACCCCGACTTGGAATCATACATTTACTCCACAAGTACAAACTGCATCCTGGGATTCTCGCTGCTGCTGGACCAGGCACTGTTTCCACACTGGTTCGACAGCAAAAAATTTTTTTGCAGTATACAATCTTTCTACTGATTGGAATTACATTTATGTGAAATTGCTTAAGTAAATGGTGGTATAATTCAGGACTTTCTCTTGTTTCACAAATATGCCTATAGCTTTCTTATACATGTAAATATATTGATATGATATAATAAGGTAAGGATTCCTTTATAAATCTTATTTTGAATGATATATTTGAATATTTTGTAAAATAGTGTATTTTAGACATAAGTATGCTGTAATATAGTTAAGGTCCTGAGGATTAATTTGCTAGACATCACCAACATTTAATAAGTAATAGATAAATATAGAAAATATTAGACTTTATTACATGTATTGGGGTAATTATTATTTTATGAAACTTTTATTGCTTATGTTTGTGTGTGTGTGTGCATGTGGATTGAGTCACAATTCTAAATATGCCTTATACTGTAGGTTACAGTAAAAAAGAAGCGACAGTCACTACTGTAATATAAATTCTTTCAGATATTATTAGAACAAATTTTTCAAGTCCAATCCCCCATCAAATTTTTCCATGGGGATATTTACTGGCATTATATTAAACATCAACATCTTTACTTTCCATTTTAAAAAGTAATTTTATCCAAAGTAGTCTGCAGAATTAATCCATTCCCATTACATTTTAGTATTTTTCAATGTGTTAAAGAAATCTAATTTGGAACTAATATAGATTTGTCTTCTGTAATTTCTTCTCTGCATCGCTCTGAATTTTATTCACTACTAGGGAATGTAGCATTTACTCATATATAATTTAAAGCTTCTCTTTGCATCAAAAAAGCATCATTCCTCTGGCATGTAGGTGAAAGCTATTCCCCATGCCAAATGGGTGGGTAGTGCACTTCATCTTAAACCATTTTTATCCCAGAGTTTGAAAAGCAATGGACATATCACCAGGTTGATGTACAGGTGACACAGAAATATTTGTCTATACTAAGAAATTGAAGGGGTCAATATTTTACATAGCCTCTGGTATTATATAAGCTCGTGATAGGAAAACAATGATGAGATTGTAATCTTTTACAGACAGAGTGAGCATCAAATTAATTGCTTAAGTGCGAGAGATACATAGTGGACAGACAAATATCTGTGTGTGTATATATACATTCTTATGTGTATATATACACATTAATATATATATGAATATATATATGAATATATATATATATATATATATATATATTCATTCTAAAGAATATGCACTTTTCCTTTAGTACCCTAATAGCACATAGCTTTCTACTGGCATATAATTTTGTCCAATATTGTGTTAAGAGCTCTATATGCATTATCTCATGTAAGTCCACACTGTAAGTTTAAATTTTTATGGTACAAATGATTAAACTGACATTTATACATTTAAAATCTCACCCAAGTCCACGAAGCTGGTATGTGGTAGATACAGGATTAAAAGTCAGAGGTGCTCACTCTTAAGCACTACAAAATAGATAGAAAATGAGTTTTTATAGGCCCTATTGTTTTTGGAAACCGAAGCGTGGAGAGAACTTTTGTCTGAGTCCAGAGTTGTTTGTGGCACATGATACTCTCACCAGGTAGAGGGTCCTGACTCTTTCCCACCCAGCCAGCCACATGTTGCAGCAGTGACCCTGGCTGGCTCTCCTCCCTCTAGATATACTGGCCTTTTTTCTTTTTCCTTGAATTACCATTTTTCATTCATTTAGCTTTTTTGAAAGAATAAATGATTCATCTAATTGAACTTTATATACAGAACAAAGCAAGACAAGTTGACTGTTTTCATTTTTCACTTTGGGGGAAAAATAAGCTTTTAGTCAAATCAACTTAAGAAACAGCTTGAATTGCAAGATAATGCTGCTCCTATAAGTAATTGCTTATGTGCTTCTCCTATTCATACTGGAAGAGCTATGATTTATGAACATTTTTATTTAAAGTATAATCTTGGATTTATTCCAAATAATTGTCATCTTTGAAATGTTGTCAACCTGGGCCAGCCACAGGGATGCCAGATTAAAGTATTATATCAGCTCACCACATGGTCTGCCCAATGGGCTCAAGTAGGTTTTTATCTGCCTCTCTTTTATCACATATTTCTTTACTTCACATTTATATTTAATCCATCTACTTCCAGGATTTCTTTTATACCAGAGAGCATGTAAAACACAAGGCAAAATGAGTAGACATATTCACTTAGCAAGAGGTTCTCTCTTTTCCTCTCCCTCTCTGGCTGAAACTCCATTAGGCAAAAGTGTCCCTGGTATTAATCTAATATGATTAACTGTGAAGTGGAACACAGAGGCCAGCCTGGGGTGGAGCCATTTGAGGGTAGGAAGATACTTTAGAGCAAAAGGATCAGGAAGAACATGAGTTTAAGAGGCAAACTTTCAAATAATACTAGGCACAGGAAATAATGTTAGCTACAGCTGCAAACCAAATGGGAAAATATATTCACCAATGTAGAGATTATTACTGGCTTTGCATAGAGCCCAGAGAGCAATGTCAGTGTATCTGTGTTTTTTTCTCTCTTTCTCTCTCTGTTCTTGTTTAGTGTTATCGCCTGACCTCTTTTCACCTATGTCTTATTCCTACAAGTAGCCTAATTTGCCATTAATATTCTGATAACCTAATATACTGTATGTATCCCTAAATAATCCAGCCTCCCTTGCCATTATATTTGACCATAAGACTAATTCCAGCCAGTACTAATTTATCAGAAATGATTTGTTTCACTTCTAGCCCCGATATTAAGAGCTAGGTGTGCCTCATCCCAGGGAGAGTGTGGCTTCACATGTGGGGGATCTGGACCCCTGAGTCACCTGATGGAAGAATGGCTCCACTGACTGGCATCCAATTTCTCATGAATAATTTACTCAATAATTATTACCTAGTTAAATAAGAATTATCCTCTTATTATATACTTACCATCCTATAGCATGATCTAGTTAATACATTAAACTACATTTTAAACTAATATATACAAGGTATGTCTGTAAAAAGTCCAGCCATGGTTAATATAACAAGAATGGTTTGCATGACATCAATATAAACTGGTAGCCAAGGAGAGTGGACTGGAATGCACATGTGTGAACAATGACAACTTCACTGTACTAGTCAGTGGGGGTAGACACCATTAAGCGAGCATGTGAACTGTGTGACATTCACATTCAAAATGACTAAGTGAGTACAACAATGAATCTGCATCAAATTTTGTGTTAAGATTAAGCATTCCTCTGCAGAAACTATTGAAATGATTCAGAAGGCTATAGCTATGGGCAACTGGTGATTGGCAGCTTTATCACGACAATGTGCTGCTCATGCATCACATCTTGTGCAGATTTTTTTTAGCAAAACAGCAAATCACCCAGGTGACTCGGCCCCCTACAGCCCAGATTTGGCACCCTAGGACTTCTGACTTTTCCAAAAACTAAAATCACCTTTGAAAGGGAAGAGATTTCAGACCATCAATGAGATTCCAGCAAATACAATGGGGCAGCTGATGGAGATTGGGAGAGGTGTGTGAGGTCCCAAGCTGCCTACTTTGAAGGGGACTGAGGCATCAGTGTCTTTTGTACAATGTTTCTTGTATCGTCTTCAGTAAGTGTCTCTACTTTTTAATATTACATGTCTGGATACCTTCTAGACAGTCCTTGCACATTGGTATTTGTTATTAATATACCAATTAAACAGGAAGAATACACAAACCATACATTAAGAGACTGGGATTTTTATTGCTATCTATTCTCTATTCCTTCAAACAAAGTGTATAAACTTTCTACAGTATTTTAATCATTGTTTTAGATATTCCCTAGAAATAGAAAATAAGAGAAATAAGATCCCTGTTCTCATAAAAAGGAGTCAGACAAAAATGAAATAAACACCTAATTTGGTAATTCAAAGACTGATGAGCCCTGTTAAAGACAAGACCAGTATTGTCTGGGTGCACTATTCAACTCAATAGTTCAGGAAGTCTTTTTTGTCTTGTAGCTAGGACGTGAATGGAATGAAGGAGCTAATTCCTATATTCTAGAGAAAGGCCCTTGGGTGTAAATTATCTTAATACATTAGGGACTAGAAAGAACTCCAAGGTGAGACTGAAGTATCAAAAAACAGGAAACTTGGAGAGATGAATACTCTATGAGGCCAAAGAATGATAGTCAGTATATGGAGTCCATGGGAAAGATTTGCAATTTTATTCTAAATTCTGTGAGACTATGTTGGACAAATTTAAACAGAAAAATATCTTAATCATATCCACATTTTCACAAGTTAATTGTGGGCATAGTGCAGAAATGGATACATTTGTAATGCAGAACTGACCAGACTCACTGACAAACTGGATGTGCAAGGTGAAGAAATAAAGAAACCAGTAACGGTGCCCAGGATCCAGACTTGCACAGCTGGGCACATGACGATCCCTTTTGGTAAGATGAAGGAAGCTGGGAGAAGAATTTGCTTTCAGATAGGATTTATGATTCTGGTTACACATCCAAGAAGAATTGCTTAATAGGCAATAAGATATAAAATACTATAACACAATGGGAAAGTTAGAGTGAGATAAAATTTGGAAATATTTTTATACAAATTTCACTTAATGACACTACATGTGTTAAGATCACTTAGGGAAAGAGTTAGATGATTCATTTGAGAATAGAGTCCTGACTATTCCAGCATTTGGTAATTCAGTCTTAATTCTCAATCTCTTACTCTCCCTCAAAGCAGATTACTCCAATTTACTAAAAGCTTTATCTTTAGGAGTGACTTGGGTAAAAATTTCCAGTATGGTGGTAAGCCAGTGGAAGAAATAAAATCAGTAAGAGAGCACTTTTGAAAAATCTATAAATTATACTGTTTAGATGGTTGCTTATTCTATCAACAGCCATGACTTAACTACCAAATAGTCACCTAAATCAGAGAATCCTCATCACATGGGTCTACATAAGAAAATAAGGGCAAACTGCTTCCTTTGCTATATACTGGGAATACAATCATAAATTTGAAATAAATTATCACCCTGCCACCAATCTTGATTGGTTCTCCATAAATAGCCCACTAGTGAAATATTCACTTGGTTGGTCAAGGAAGTGATGAGGGGGCCACTGAAATGAGTGATTGTTTCATGAGTGATCTGACCTAGTTTGTTAAATGGCTTGGGAACATCACTCAAATTTTCTGTGTGTGTTTTGAAGCAAGTGGTTTGAAATGACCAGCAGCAGCAGTTCCATTTGCCATCTTTGTGGCCTCATTTCACAGGGAAACCACAACCATTGCTCACCAAGTTACACAGGCATGGTTTTTACCAGTAACAAAAGGGACACCAGGGACAGAGGCAAAGATGTCTCAATGAAATAATTGTGTTCCGCTCTTGAAAAACCACCGATGAATTCCAGAATGCCACCAACAGGCCCTTTCTGTAGTTCTGTAAACTCTGTATGTAGACAAACTAGAGGAAGAGGTTAAATACGATGCCTGTATCACAGTCTTAATCAGCAATCTCATGGAAGATCTTAACAAGAAGGAATTATTCGGGGAGGAGGAAAATTATTCACTCCATCTGTTTTGGTAATTTCCTCTGTATAACCATTAAATCTCTTATACTGAGTGAAAGTAGACCAACCTAATGAGCATGAATTTATTTGACTTGTCATGAGCTGTCTTAGTATCACAGAATAAGTGTTGCTTACACGGGATTGCTGGGCAATATATAGTTGCTATGAAAAACCTGAGGAGGGATAAGATCTAAGAGAAAAGGGAGAAAATGAAAGGTCAAAAAGGGAGAGATGAATCGCCCCCTTACATGAACCCTTGCCTCCAGTGACGTAGCCTCCTTAGGCCCATGTAGCACTGAAATCTTTTCACTCACTGTCCCTTCTCTAAAGCATCTCCTATCCCAACACATACCCAATATACTTACTGATTTTTCAGGATATCTGCCATGTCATGTCCCTTCTTCATTTTCCAGTTACACATCTATTCCCTAACAATCTTTATTCTCTCGTGTTTTTTTTTCAGCATGAATTGAACTGGTTAAGAATTGGCAAAAATAGAACTGGAGACATGAGAATTAAAAACAAGCTGACAGTGACCAGAGGGGAGCAGGGACAGGGATAACAGGGGAAAGAAGGGAGAGGGTCAAATCAAGGAACATGTATAGATGACCCACAGACAATTACAAAAGGTGGGGAGAATGAATGTGGGAGGTGTGGGATAAGACAGGGGAGAGTAATGGGGGGGAAATGGGGACAACTGTAATTGAACAACAATAAAAAAATCAAAACAAACAAACAAAAAAGAATTGGGTGACTTTGAATACATCAAAGTTTGTCTGTTACCAGATGAAATTCCTCAAAGCCAAGATAATACCTCAGTTTAGCCTGAGGAACATGGTATATCTAGTAATGTTATCCTGCATTTATATTTAGATTTTTGTTTAATTTTGCTTGAATTTTCATATATAAGGCAACTTCAGATAGCCATCTAATCAATTAAATCATTAAACATTCTTTGAGCATTTTATGCTAAACCAGGAGTCCCCTATGATTTAATAGATATAAAGCAGTAGCAAGACAGACATGTTCTCTGCCCTCATACAACATGTGGTCTCACATGGAAGCAGGCATTTCATTAAAAAATTACAATGAAATTTGATGACTGTTATGTACAGAATAATTCTGAAGCTCATTGTAACTATCATCAGAAGTACCAAACAAACCATGTCCTATTTTAATCCGTGGGAGATATTTGAGAGAATCCTTCCCAGACCCTCTCCTGAATTCTGATTCACACTGGGATATTTCCTGACTTTCAAATAAATTAGTATGATCATACTCCTTGTCTTCAAGACAGTCCACTAAGGCATTTTTTCCTGACACATGCAACATGGGCACTCTTTGTTTCCCTAGCCATGTAAATCCTGAATGTATAACCTCAGACATGGCAGAAATATCACGGAATGAGAACTGTCCACTTAATCAGAGACAGAAAAGCAGTTTCAACTCAAGTGCCAATTTGTACTTTGTTGAGAAAAAATTTAGAATTAAATCTGAGATCAGTAAAAAAAGGGACTGCTGAAAATATTTGTGACATAAACATAAGAAGAGGAGGACTACCTTCTACCTGTTTGCCATACCTGTGCTTGCTAGGTTGAGCACACCCTCTTTGACTAGCTGGGGACCAGAGCTTCTCTCTGAGACTAAGTTCCCTGAGGGCTAGACAGTGTCTTATTCATTTTGCACATATTTAGGGACTTAATCATTATAAATGAGACAGCAATTTATATAGCCTCCCTCCACTGAGAATTGTCACTAGAAAAATTCTTTGTAATTTACATCTACACTACGTTTTTTTTTTTTTAAATGGAAGATAATTTGTTGGGAATTTTCTTGGAAAATGAGCTATCACTTCACTCTTCATTACTACATGATCAAACTGTGCTTTATTAATTCATATAATGTTTACCACATTTCTACATCCATGCTATCATTTTCTAAATTCACACTCCACCCAGAAAAGATGGAAGTGACAAACACAAGAAAATTAAGATATATCAAATTGGTAAGATATGACATATATGCAATAAAAGGGGGATATTTTCTTTCTATTTTTATCATATTTTTCAAATATCAGGTTACAAATAGAATAAAAATTTATGGAGTAGAAAGAAAGAAGAAAAATATACATTTGTACTCCAACAGACCATGTGTAAACCTTTATAAAACACCCAAATTCTAATACTTTTCTCCCCAGTAAGAAATATTTTATTGCTGTGGATGTATAATAATTGAATTTTTCATCTGAACAGAATGGCAAATTGCTGTGATGTTTGTTTTCTTAAGATTTTTTTGTTGTTGTTTCTTCAGTAAAAGATGTTTTTATAGTTTCTTTTTACCAGCTCATTTCCTGGGTCTTTCTCCCCAGCAGACTGCTTTGAGCAACTTGTCATTTCACATGTTTATTTGGCACTTCCCTAAGTGCTTATAAAAAGCCTTTCAAATAATCATTCAACCAGATTAAAATTTTAGAAGAGAATGCAATTGGTACTTTTGTCAGGCAATAGGGTGGGCAACATTCAAAGAAAATTGTTGATGGTGTCTATGCCACTTACATTGATTCATGGTGAAAAATGTTTCTTAGTTTATTGCCTCCATCTGAGCAGCAAATCTATGTAGAAAATCTGATCAAAGCACACTCTTTAATAATGCATCATGTCTCCCTATTGACATTCTTAAGTTGTGTTGACTTTTACAGCACTGGTAATGGTAGAAGAAGCCTAACATTAATAAGTCAACTGGTATTTAAAATATATATGCTCCATCTGAATATTTGGAAAGTCGTTGGAATGCTAAGGTCAAAATATACTGCAGAAAAAAATCTCTCCCAATGGTTGATGGAATAAATGCAGATAAATGTACATCAGCGTTGGTTTCTGTGTGTTTTCTTCTCATATAGCAGAAACTTGCTGCTGTGTATCAGGGTTGCACTTTAGCGATTGGCTACCCAGTGGACTGGTCATGAAGTGGCTGATTTGTGAGTGGTGAATTTCCTGATTTCAACACTAGCAAAGGTGTTCCAAGAGTGCTGCCTCCTCCGTTGGTATTCTAATGACCTTTCAGCACTGAATTGAGATAAAGCAATGGCCACCACTAATAGAATTTGCTGCAGGGAGGCCCACGGTGGATTGCTGACTACACCATGCACTCTAGTGCTATAAGAAGCTAAAATAAAACCGTGGTGAAGGAAAGAAAAGTGAATAGAACATAGAGAAAATACTTTTTAAAAAATTAATCTGAAAATTCAGAGACTATATAAAACATCATGTGCATTAACATATGACAATTGTGTTTGTTAAGTCTGCACCCAGCCCGGTGTCTTCCGGAGTTAAATACGGTGAGTACTATGGGAATGCACGTGTTCTTATGCTGTTGTGCAGTGCTTGGAATGGCATTACACATTATAATAAACAAAATGCAGGAATGTCACAGTTGGCTAAATTCCTATCAATTATAAACTTAATTTTTATACACATTTCACACTTATTTTAGACTTTGCTATACTGAGAAATTTCTTTTAAAGAAAAATGGTTTATACAGTTCACTTCCTGCCATAATCAAGGTCTTTCTAACCTGATATCTGAAGGTTATGCTTCAGTGAATAATTCAGTAAGTTAGTGAAACTCTGGCAGCAAAGAAAGTGCTAATCTTAGATGGGAGCTGTGAGGGATATTAAGAAACAATTGCAAAAAGTGACATATTTAATAGAGAAAGATTACGCTGTGCTACATCTATTTAATTTGAATTGAATAAATTTTGACCGCATTTTATGAGATGCAGACTAGAAATTATGTGAAACATCACAGTGTCACTTTAGTCAAGATAGAGAATAAAATCTTTAAAAATATTTCATTGTGATTTTGAAGACTTTTCTATTACTAAATTTGGAAGAAACTGAAAAAGATTCACTGCAGGACTTTATTCATTGGAATTAAAAAATAAAGAACAGCAGAAGGTGATTTATCAAAAAATAAATAAAGTGTGGAATTAAAAGGAAATAGTGTCATGTGAGTCCTTGAAATCAGGGAATTCCTTCTGGGCTGTGACTGAGTGAGACAGTCTTCCTTCTCCATTTTTCAAGGGAAATTTAGTTGATCTGGTTGAGACAAGTCTGAAATTATGAATAATTCTAAATGTGAAAGTGATAGGGGACAGTTTGTGGCCTTGATCACTAAATAAATCCTCATAATGAACTCATCTTGACACTTATAATTATCTTTTGCAATGTGCTTACCTGAAATAATTTCTAAAAAGAAAACATAAATACTTCTAATGTTTAACCTACCACTACTTAACGTAAGAACTTTAAAATGGCAAATGTATCAACAAATTAACTTGAACAGTACTTATCTATGGGGGAGATCATCTAGTATGAGATATCTCAGAATCCTACCCAGAATGTGTTCCATTGAAAGGAGGACTCCACATAAATAATCCTGGGCAAAATATATACTTTACCTTCTTGGCTACTCACAATATAATTTAGCATATTAAAATCTAAAATGTCCTGTAGGAAAATAAATTTAAAATTTTAAATATATGTTAAGCAAAGTAATACTGCTGAACCTCATATTTTCCTAATTTATTTGACTTCCATAATCTATCCGCTTCCATATGATACCTATGAACATTCTACAAAATATGTTTTGGGAAATTGTTTCTTATGTTGCTATTATAGACTGAATGTTTGTGTCCTTCCAAAACTCATATGTTGAAACTCTAACCCCCAAATTTATGGTATTTGGAAGTGACACCTTGTAGAGGTGATAACATTTAATGAAATCCTGAATGTGGAGCCCCAGTGATGTGATGAGTACTCTCATCAAGAGAGAAAGAGACTCCAGAGCTCCCCCTCTCTACAGGCAAATGCACCCAGAAAAGGCCAGGTGAGTCCACCATGAGCATGTAAGCCATTCAAAAGCCAGGAAGGATGATCTCACTAGAACCCAACCATGCTGAAACCCTGATCTTGGAATTCCAGCCTCCAGAACTGTGACAAAATAAATGTCTCCTGTATAAACCACACAATCTATGTTACGTTGTTACAGTAGCCCAAATAGACTACGACAATTGCTTTGTCATTTTTCATTATATTTTATGCACATTATGTCCTTGGATCACCAAATATTTTTCTGTCCTTAACCTACATAGAAAGATACATCTCAATCTCTTAAAAGGTAGTGGCCTTTGAGAGTGAGGAAAAGAATGGCCTGGCCATCTGTTTTCATACCCAGTTTTTGCTGCTGTGTATTCTGGAGTAACTCCCATACTGAGTTTGTGTCTTCTCACTGAAAACTTTGAGTACAGTAATATAACATTGCTAAAGTGATGTTAAGATTTTGTAAGTCACCTCATGTAAAGATTTAGAAGCACTCTGTACTTGGGAGACATTAATGTATGCCAAGACACCATTATGACCATTATTAAAGAAAGTCTAAAAACCAAACCAACTAACTACATTATCACTACCATGCACATATGTGCAAGCAAATTATTAGCACACTAGTAATGCCACAACTTTGCAGCACTGTGTTAGAGTCAGTGGCGTTAGGAAAGAAGTCTACTAGTTTTCTGCTCCCTTTTGTCCTGAACCCTGTGGCAGACTGAGAAAGAAAACCTTACCCCTTTAGGTACTGGGGCAGATGCTATAGGATCATCTGCCCACATCCTGTGAACCTTACTCATTTGGTGTATTGCTGCCAACTTCCAGGTGCCAGCCTGCTGCCTGGGGACTCAGATTGCCTGACATAGCTTCTCATCTGTCCACTTGGCCCACATGATACAGGCTGGGCATACCAGGAAAATGGATATCAAAACTGCTCCCACATTCATTCAAGAGATGACTCCTGAGGGCTGGGTATAAGCCCCAGTCATTGGATGGGATATTCTGAGAAGAGTTCATTTCTCAGTATGCTTGAGAGATTAACCTCATTTCTTACTTTCCTTTTTGTGTTTCTTGTGCATTCCAAATAAACCATTTGCACCTGAAGCTTTGTCTCAAACTCTGCTTCTAGGAGAACCCAACTGAAGACAATTGTGACTTCTCCGATTAGGGGGGAGGAAGTTTGTGTAGGGTTGATGCACCACCCACACAGCTTCTTGCTGGATGGTAAGTTTTGATCAACCTATTCTGACATCTAGACTTCTGCTGCAATTGTTATGAGTTCCAACTGATTTCATTGCCTTTTCCTAAAAATCTTAAAGCTGATTTTCAGAAACACTATGAAAACAAACAAAAATAAATGTGAATTTGCTGAGACCTGATTCCACACTTGTGTACTGGAAGCACTAATTGTAATGAAATTGACCCTTGAGTCTGAAATGCTCTCACATCTTGGAATTCTGCACTGAGTCCAAAGTCCCTCTCGAATGTCCGGAAATTCCCAGGGAAGAATGTGAATTTTCCTGGTCACCTAGGCCTCTGGGACCATGCTTCTAAACTAGCCTCTGTGTACCAAATTCACACTCACAGGAATGAGCAGTAAGTGTTGCAAATTTAGTGAAAACTGGAGAGGGCAAGAAGTGGGAAATAGTTTGTATTGTAACAATAGGGATGGACACCGTTCTTCCATACAGCATCAAGCAACCCATTGTCAAAATATTACCTGGCTACTGGCTTCTCTGCACTGTTAGAATATGTTGTGCCCTATGACAGGTTCCACCCTGGCTGTGCCTACAGCCACCCCTTCAAGCACACTGCCATGCCTCAGTCCATCTTTCCTTGTGAGGGGTTCATCTCAAACAACCAAATTACTCGTGGCCTAGACCCTCTGAGTTTCACTGTCTCCTCTGAAGTCACTGCAGGCATTTCCTTCTCTAAAAGGAATTCTGGTGCCACTTCTTTACATATGCACTGTTTATTTACATATGCAATGTCTACTGTTCAACTAAATAGATTAATAACAGCCAAAGTAATAATTTTTGTATAATTGTCCCTTTTCACTATGCCAGAGTTAATAAATGTGGTTACAGTAGAGTGCACAACACAATTTTAGGGGGAAAACAGGTGAATGTTGTTTACTAGTTACAAATTTATTTTATATGAGAACCAACATAACTATAATATCAAACTCAATGTTTCACAGAAATAGTTGTGTAGGAAGAAACTACTTTCAAACATTCTAATTTAAGTTAAAGTTGATATAAACAAAGATATTATTAAAAATTCAATAATACTTCTGACGTGGCCAACCCATACTATGACAAGAATTATGAAGGTGGTATTTGATTGACTGAATAAAATGTTTGAAATATTTCCCCATAATAATGGTGAAGTATCAAGACAAAGATGGCCCAGAGAATGTTTGTCATGATGCAGATCTGTTTTGTTTACCTCTATTTTTATTTATTTCCTGAAAATACATGCTACTCCCAATTGGACTGTTAAATTTATCTTATCAGAGCTGAGAGACTTATTTTAATCAGTAGTGACTCTCTCTCTACTTCATCAACTGTTCAAGGTTTACTATTGACCCTATTGAGGAGAGTTACATTGCTCCAGTTATTTTCCTTGTTCACTAACTCACACGCACGTGCGCACACTTACACCCATAGACAGATGGCAGAAGTGGAGTCAGTAGTGACTTCGGCTGCAGTTATCCCCTACTGCGTGCTCCTCAGTACTCATGTTTGTCCAGTATTGTCTTCTGTGCTCTGTGAGGGTTTTATCCCACGGCCCCCAAACTTCAAACACCATGACCGAAAGTGTCCTTCACGCTATTGTACTGGAATCTCATTATTTTAAAAGTTTTTGTATAATTTTCAGTTACCTTTAGGTTGGTCCCAAAAATTTGATCATCACTTGTCGTTCATTCACCAAATATGTGTAAAATGTTCTGCTAAGATTAACATGAACTAAAACAAAATGAATCATATGTACCACAAAATTTAATTTTGTATTTTACTTGTCCATCTTCAGAGTGAATGCAATGAAGTGTCCATTGCACTTTATTAATACTAAGTGAGTTAGTATTAATAGTTATACTGAATATTAAACTATCTTATATGGACTAAATAAACCATGGCCTAATTTTAAGTTTTGTCACCAGTACAACTAATTTCAAAGAAGAGACTAAAATAATTAACCAAAATAATCTTCATTTGTATTTCTTTTCTACCTTGCTTTGAATAATATTTTACACCTTTTCCCCACTGTATTGTCTGTATACTGTGTGGTTTATCCTCACAATCAACAAATCAATTGGATAGGTTAAGTCATTGTTCCAATTCATCAGCAAGATAATAGATGAGAAAAATGTGGCCCTTAAGAATGGCAAGCATGCTTGTTTCTAAGTGTCCATGCCAAGCCCTCCCACTTTCACTATAGCCCTTATCTCCTGTTTGGCCATGGACACTGGTTCTATCAAAAAGTAGTGTCTAGGGAAGCAGTTAATCAGTTAAAACCTCAACCATCCACCCATTACCTTTAAGGCCCTGTGCCTTCTTCTCTGTGTCAGGTAAACCACTCCACACACCCATTTCCCCAGTCACTGCTATTGATACAGAAGAAAACAAGAGAATGGCCCCTCAGCTTTTGTCCAAAATGCGTGATTCGGGGTCTGTTTGGACACCTCACTGAAAGGACATTTGTCTTCTCAGCTACCAGCCTTTCTACTTTTGCCCTAAATCCTATAATTTTCACTTACCTTCTATTTCATTTCCTCTCCATCCATCCATCTCCTCAGTTCTGCCTTTAAGCACACCCAGGAAATTTACTGTTGAAAGAAAAAATTCAACACTGTAGCTTCCAAATAGTTTGGATTTTGTTTTATCCTTCCACTATATTTTCAAAACCTTAACTTTCCACCATTCTTCTCTAACTTTCAGCTATATATAATAAATTCTTCAGTATCCATAACAATTAAAACGTATTAAGTGACACTCTGTGAAAAATACCTCTTCCTCCCAAGTTTTCACGAGAAGCCCAGCTCTTTTTCCCAAAGGCGATCTCTTGAATCACAGTGTGTTCTCCCAGAGGTAGTCTTAGCATCTTTAACCAGAGATGCTGAGGTCCTGCTTGTTTCTTTCATAATTGGCTAATACAAAGCACGTGGTCCCATGTGCTGTTTTTTTTTTATCTGCTATTAATATATCTTGGAGGCTGCAGCTATAAGGACAAAAGACAAGGCCTGGGTTTGTGGGTTTCTGTTGTTTTTTGTCATTTCTCCTGCTTGCTTGTCTGTTTTAATAGCTGCTCAATAGTCACTGCATGGCAGTGCCATAATTTTTCACCTGTTCATGAGCACTTAGGTGTCTCAAATGTTTGATACTTCAGTAACTTGGCAATGGATATCCTCTACATACGTCATTGCTCACCTGGGTAAGTATGCAGGTAAGATAAATTTCTGCACATAAATTGCACATTTAAATACAGAATTAAGCTAACAAAATACAAACAGCATCACAGATACAGGTAATAGTCTGACAGCTGTCAGAGGGGAGGGAATTGTGGGGGCCAGGTAAAAAAGGAAAAAAGTTTATGCAAAAAAAAAAACCTCTCATAGACACAGACAACAGTATGGTGATTACAAGACAGGAGGCGGGTGAGGAGTAGAAAAGGGTAAAGGGGAGGTAAATAAAAATGGAAGAAGACTTTGGTGGTGAACACAGTGCAATACACAGATGACGTATTATAGAGTTGTACACTTGAAACCTATATAACTTTATTAATCAACATCATCCCAACAAATTCATTATTTTTTTAAAGTTTTCAAAAATTGTAATAATTTCACTCTAAATTAATCTCTACTTGAGTCCAAAGACAGGCCTCTCATCCTCCCACCCATGCATTTGCCTGCCTTTCTGCTGACAGTCCTTTTGTGCCCTCTTCGCTGAAGCCCCAGCCATCACCTCCATGAACTCAAACTGTCTTCTTTGCAGTTAACCCAAACCCGCCTCCTTCCTGAACCATCTCTAATCTTCCTTCCTGGAGGACACATCCTCGTTTCCTATAATCTCCATTAAATCTTGTTTACGGTGAATTCTCAGGACACTTACAGCTTTCAACTTTGTGACACGGTCAGGCCAGCATTGACAACAGGCATCTGAACTGCATGGGCCCACTAAGAGCCTGGATTTTCACCCAACACCGTCAGCAGCTCCTGTTTTGGGGCTTCACATCCGCAGATTCAACCTACCTACTGTGGGTTGAAAACAGTATTTTTTCCATTCGCAACCATAGATTCCCTATGGCACTGAGAATACTGTTTGGGATCCCCAGGAGGCTGAATCTGCAGATGCCAAGAGCTGACTGGAGTTAGGTTTTGGGGGAGTCAAAAGTTAAGGCAGATTGTCAACTGTGCAGAGGTTGGCACTCCTAACTTCTACATTGTTCAGATTCAAAGGCATTTGTGTTAATGCTTTAGTTCCCTCACAATCTTTTAGGGGAAAACTATACTTTTTGATTTGCTCCTTAGTTGCTCTTAGCATGGACCTGTATATTTAGTTGACTCAATAAATGTTTGTTGAATGAATATATTATTAAATGAATGAATGAAAATGAATGAATGAATGAGCAAATGAAATAAATCTAAATTCTGTGGAGAATTATATTTAATTCAGTCTGAGAGGGCCACTGTACCCTTCTGGACCTTTCTTTTTGTATCTACCTGGTAAGTTTTATCTTCGAAGCCTTTGTTAAATGAACAAAGGCTTAGGGTGTTTCAAATAACAACAACAAAAAAAAAACTATCATAAATTGTAATCCCTTTAAAGTCAGTGTAATTCATATACATTTGACATCCAAATGAAGATGCTGTTAGGAAAATGTGACTCTACTTTCGGCTTGTATACAGATATTAATCCCTACGTTGTAAATAAGAAACATGTGCGGCTCATGGAGAAGGGTCTCTTTTGTTCATCACTGCCTGAGAACTGTTGCCCTCTTGTGTCCCCTCTATTGTTTTCTCTTAGATTCTATGGGATTTGGGCAAAATCTGGGCTTCATATAAAGCAAACCAGGGTTTTCTGAAAGACACCCAATTGAGAGAACTATTTATTGTAAGGCACTGCTGATAAACACCATTGCTCACCCCACTGTGCAAATAAGAAAATGCTGGGTCATAGGTAGTGAAGCTTTAACCTTCTTATGAGAGTCAACAGCAGAAACCATTTTCTTGTCTCAGAATCAGAGGATTGGGTCAATTGTGTAATTATCATAAGTATTAAAACGTTGTTTTTTAATTTCAAACATTCTCAAATTTGGTAGTTTAAAGAAACTCTTCGGAGGTATAGAAAAAAAGACCAATAAACTAAAAATTAGCATGAAGGGACCTGGTCCTAACCCTCCCTCTCTGTCACACTGCCCAGGTCCTTTTCCTCTCTGTCCTCCATCTCCTCACTGAATAAATAATGACTTAGACTAGAAAATTGGAAGGTCCATTTAAGTCCTAATGATCTATTGAGGAGTGGGAACTCTGGAGGCACAAAACCTGCCTCCCAGTTGCACCACTTTGGGCTGAGTGAGTCTGGGCAAGTTAATTAAGCCTCTGAACCTCCATTGTCTTATTTTTTAGTTTGGAAGTAATGATGCCTACGGTTATTGTGGGGATCAAATAAAACAAGGTAAGGAAAAATAATTGTAAATTCAGTGTCATTTCTACAAATAATAGTTACAATAGTATTCTCATTTCTTCCCTGATTATGAATAGAGACTATTCTCCTTCCTATTGCGCAGTGATGAATAGGCAAGCTACACCAGGCTCCATCACCAAAGCTCTTTTTGTACAAGGTCCAAACTTTGGGAAACTCACACTGATATCCATAAGCTTTCCCTGTCCCTAGGAAACCAAAAAATATAACCTTTGTTTTTAGCAAAAGGAAATGTTACCATTAAAAAAGAGTGCCAAATACCTTATAGGAATATTAGAAATAAGTCAATACCAAACAAATAAGTTAACATATCAGATTCAATATATTCCTAATAAAAATAATAGGTACCATTTGACATTACAGTCCCAAACATGTTTCTAAAGAGTTTGCATGTATAAACTTCATCAATATTAAAATTAGATATTTATCATTTTAATTTTACTGGTGAAATTAATTGATAAATAGTTTGAGTAATTTGACCAAAGTCAGATTAGTAGGTAATGTAGTCATCATTTCAGATCACACAGTCCTATACATAATCAGAGGTTATGAGTGTAAATTACCTGGCTCATAAATGGTGTCTAGTGACAAAAAATGTAA
This sequence comes from Carollia perspicillata, assembly GCA_004027735.1. Classification (NCBI taxonomy): domain Eukaryota; kingdom Metazoa; phylum Chordata; class Mammalia; order Chiroptera; family Phyllostomidae; genus Carollia; species Carollia perspicillata. Next base: position 9,200 of record PVKM010006991.1, on the reverse strand, counting down.
CTTAATAGTCAGAATTACTCCTGGCTCGGGTATCCTAAAGAGTCACAGAAATGAAATTTACGATTGAAGCTTTCTCACTACACCTGTATTTTTAAATATAGTATGAAAAGAATGGAGTCTCTGAGATGGGAAGTCAGCATGTAGCAGAAGGAAGAGCTGGGGGAAAATTACTTGGAATTCATGTGATTTTTGTAAGTTGGTGGCAGGATCAATAACAGCAGTGGTGGCATCAGTATCAAAACAGTAATTAGCATTAATATATTGAAGTTATTCTTGAATATCAAAAGAATAAACGAAAATTTAATATCCAGTTATTTTCTTTTTTTTCTCTGATTACTTGTATGTCTTTAAAAGATTGCTCCCAAATAGAGAAGGAAAATGGTAAAGAAACGTTTATTATTAAGCCCATGTGTCTGCCCTTTGAAACAGCAATAGTATGTTGTTATTGTTTTTTTATTTCTTTATACAAGTGTGAAGATTGACTCTCTTTGTCTTTTTGATGATTTATGTTGCTTGGTTATAGAATTCAACATTTTCATAATCGGTAACATTTGTCTCTGTTCCAATTAGGAACTAAATGAAAAGTCTAAACCCATCAAACATTATCATTGCAATAATGCTACCAACTGGAAGCAATTGGAAATTTTGAGAAACAAACTAGACTTAACTGCTTTAAGCTTAAAAAGCTCTTAAAATCTAAGGGCAATTATATCACTGATTTGAACAACACAGATTGAAAAAGGTTGATTTTCACTGAGCATAATTTATTTAGTTTCCACGCAGAAAATGTTTTTTTATTTTAAAAATAACAGGCTTCTTAAAAAATGGCTGGCTAAACTTACTGTGAGCATGGCGGAACAGAATTAAAGGACCATCGGCACCGAGGACCACAGAGATGAGAGGAGAATAATGCTTCCTAAAACGTTAAAGACATCAGTGCACTTACTTATGATCTAATGTATTTAATGAGCTTAAAGAATTTACCAAACCAAAGCAATCCAGAGTTTTCTTTATGTGTGTATGTGTGTGTGTTTAAATAAATCTTTGATTTAGGAGCTCTCATTTACAAATGCACTTCTGTGTGATTATGTCAATAGGTGGGACGTGGTCTTGTAAAAAGATCCTTGAACATCAGTTTTGTATTTCTAGGCAAGAGTGTGAGATATGCTGTCCTCTAAGCTTTAGTGACTGTGGTTGGTAACTCAAAACTTCACATTTAACTAGTGTGTGAAATTTTGCCACCCCTAGATTTAAGGCAGTCGTTATAGGTCCTTTGTTTTAAATCTAGTTTGTTCCTAAGGAAGGAAGAACGTCCTTCTGCCTTCTGCCTGGAGAGTTTAAAATCCTTGATTTCCAGGAAAGCATATGAATAAGGAAACATTTTGACTTCTTGCAAAGAAAAAAGAGGAGGAAATATACTGCTTAAATTTCTGGTAATATGTAATTAACAAGTAGTTTTCCTTAAAACAAGTACCCACATGAAAGACAGAAACAAATGGAGTTCTCTTAAAAGTGGATGATACTTTTTAATTCTTTTGCTTTTTAAAATAAAGTCTTTAATTGTGTATGTTTATAGGATATGTATATGAATATAGAGAATAATATATAAAATATAATATAACTTTATGTATGTGTATATACATCTGTATCTATCAATCTAGATAGAGAAGGACAGCAAGAGAGAAAAGAGAAAAACAGAAGGAAAAGGAGAGAAAAGAGACAAATTTTTATGAAGAGGGGGGTCTCCAGGGCCTGGGAAACACTTCATTTGCTTTGATACCCTCTGTTTCTTGGCAGCAGAGAGCTGAGTGGAGCCTTCTTACCTGGCTTAGAGGAAAAAAAGGAAAATCTCATTACCTCTTTTTCTATAACCCCTTCAATTAAATCCCTGCCAACAACCTATACTTAGTCTCAAAGTATCTCTACATAATTCTGGGGATTACATTTAACTATGGGCTGGAATCGAGACTACTCATTCAATTGTGTATTCTCATTTATAGAAGGAAATTATAAAATTGAAACCAATTCAATCAATAGTCTATATTTTAGAATCTAAAACATAGTAAAAAATAGACTGATAAAAAACAAAATTCAGACAAAATATAGATTGAAATAAGAGTATTTATAAAACACCAATTAAATATGTATGTTCAAATTGTGAAGATGAATATTTCTTTCATTAGAGCATCATAAATGTTCATGCTGCCCTAACCCTAAGAAAAATATAATTATATCTCCACCCAGTGGACACTTGTGGTAGAGCAGGTTTAAGAAGTAAAATCTATTCCCACCATGTAATAAAAAGCAGCAAAGCGGGCTTACCATAAAAATCTTGGAAACGAACCCCCAAATTAGTTTATGATGTCTTGAAGGATTCTAAGTAATTCTACAGTGCTTGTTTTAAGTATATATTTTTAATCTCTTACAGGATTGTTCTCATTCTAGATGTCAGAACATAGGCCTTGCCCCTTCTTCATGGGCATGGTGGTACATTTACTGCGCATGGCTGTGGGTCACAGATGGAAAAATGTAAACTGTAAATGGAATTGAGGATTGGTTTATTTAATTTGGTATATATTTAAGTAGGTATTTACTCAAATTTTTGTTTAAAGAAAATAGCAAGCTTGATGATTATCAGCGAAGGCCAAAGAGAATTCAAAATAAAACAAAAATAAAAGATATAAAGAGATCCTTAGATTGCATTAAGTACCTGCCTATTAGCAATTATTCTAATACTAATGAAGGAAAAGGTGGACACTGGGGTAATTTAATTTCTTAAAGAGAACCACAGTATTTTTTAAATCAGCACAAGCTTTGTTACTCTAAGAGAAAATTGAAAATTTATTTTGGCTTTGTCCCTCATGTGTTTAAGGGAATGCTATAAATATTTAAAAGCTGTGATTTACAGCTATATGATCTAGAAGCAGTGGACTGAGGTAATCTGCACTATGTGATATACTCAGCACAATAACATTCATCATAAAGACCTAGATCTGGGATGTGGAGTGTGGGTGAAAACGCACTTTCCAAAAGCCAAAGAATATATGATGTTAAAATACTATGATTTCTCAACACAAAAATTACATTAAAATCAATTCGTGCTAGAAATCTGAAATCGCTGATAATTTTTTAATTGTTATGTCCAGATTAAGAGTGATTTAAAAATCATAATTTTTTAAAAGAACATTAAAAATTAGAATTAAACAATGAAAAGTAGTAGAATCTGTAATATGTCCATGGAAGACACAGATAAAAACTTTTAATGTATGGGCTAAATATCTACGCATCTAGAAAGATATATTAATACTAGCAAAAACATATCCAGTAATAAGAAAATTATACCACTAACAATTCTAGTTACAAGTAAAAAGTAAAATAAATGAACAACAGAAAAATAAAATGAAATTCCAAAATAGCCCATCAATTTTACTGAGATTTATTTTGCTTCTGTTTTTATTGTTTTTATTGTTTTATTGTATTTATGCTTCTTTCTGTTTTTAATTTCTTAGACTTCTGAAATATGACATTTTCCCAATCTTTCCATTTAAAATTTTGTGATATATTAGATGTTATTTTATAGATCAGGCTGTCTAAACTACAATTTAAATTGGTAGTTTCAAATACAATTAAAATAAAATTTCCTATTCAATGTTATTTTATTTTAGAAGATTGAAAGTTACTTTATAGCTGTACTGTTCACATCCTGTTTATTTTTCATTACTTCTCACAATTTCCTACTGGCCTTTTATTTGAAAAAAATTTTAATGACATTTTTGTAATGTTAACACATTTAATTTCCTGCTACCTAATTCTACTATTTTCAAAATTAGCATTAAAAACAATTTATAATTCATAACAATCTTTACAAAATAGTAAAACCTTATACAAATATTTGTAAAGATTCATCTTTTAAAATATCGTGATTGCCAATTTATCCGAAGATCAGAACATCGAATTATGCATATCAGTACCTAATACAGTTTTTAGGCCTGTGTCACTGTAACTGAGAAAACTAATTTTGCCATAATATGCTTCCAATGTTTAATAAAAGCAATGAAACTCTTTTCTATGTATCCTTATAAATGTTGTTGAATTTTTTTCCTAGCCCTTCTCCTCATTTATGAAACTAAACATAGATACTATGCCTGCTGCTGTCCTTCTGCTAAAGATTTAAATTTAAGAAATAATAGCTGCCTGTCTAGACAACCCTAAAATTGTTTTAGTTACTGATGTATGGATGACTGATAAATGTCATCTTTTCTGCCTGCAGTGCATTTGGAATCTAGTCTACTGACATTTGTCTATAGCTGACCTGTGTCTGCATTTTAGATTTACATGAAACATTTAAGTTTTACAACCTTGAACCTTTCAATTTCATTGTTCTTACTCTATATCCAATACAATAAAACAATTAGATTCTCTCCTATCTTTCTTCTTCCTCACATAGATGTTTTTAATTAAACCAGCAGGGAAGATTGTAATCAAACGAAAGGCAATGGAATTTACTTCATCTCTTACCTAGTGAAACAATTATTAAATTCCCTAGCTTCATATTTCTCATACCAATAAAATTAAATCTGCAGCTCTGCCAGGAAGGGTGGGAAAAGAGCAGTCCCAAGTAATCAAAACCTATAGGTCTTCAGAACAATAATGCAAAATATAGAACTCTGTTGTCTGGAAAATTATTAGCTTTTCCCACAGATATCACATCAGTTTTCCTCATTTTCACTGTGTTGGGAAGCGCTCCTATATTTCGCACACAGTAACGCAACACTTGCCCTAAGAAATGTGCTTATAAGACTTAATTAGGTTACTTCTGAACAATGTTTTTATAGAATAATGGCTTACCTTGAGCTGACCCACGATTCTACTGAGTGTTCTTTGCTTATGTTATATTATAAACATGAAATTACCAAGAACATGAATACGAAGAAGTGTTTTCCAGACTGTGTGTCTGTGGGCCTTTGTTAGACATCTCATTACCCTGATACACTGTGACATGTGACACTTCCACTTTTCACTTTTTACACTATTTACAATGCTTGGACAAATTTAAAAATTTATATAAAAAACAATCATCCTCCACTTTAAACATATAAAGAAAACAATCTACATAATTCCTAGCCAATAAAGAAACAAAGAATTATAGCAGCTATGGAAGCAGTAACTTCAGTAAAATGAACGATGATCCCTGACAGCCCCCTGTCACATTTAAACGAGACATTTAACAGGGTGGCCAGGGGAGATGCTCTTCCTATGTACGTATTTCATTCATGGCACTTACATCAAATATATTAGTATTTGTCGCCATCACTTGACTGGGAGATTAAGAGCTGAAAACATAGCATCTGTCACCATCAAATCCTTGACTCATTAAGCACTCAATGAATGTGTAATGAACTAATTAATATTATAAGAATGAATAAATACGGTCATACTCGAAACCCTGATATTATGTTATCAACTCCAGACTCCATCTTCTGTAACATCAAAATATCAAAAAACACTTGTTAACTTTCTGAACGATCTGATAAAAAACCCTGAAAGTCATAAGTGAAGTTGAGCCACAGATAAAAGCACAAAGACTGAAAAGAAAAGGAGAAAAACCTCAGTGAATAGTAAGTTTGAATGAGAAGCTGGGAAGAAAAAAATAAAACCATTGAGATCTTCATAATTTTACAATATTTTGGTGATGAGTTTGAAGCTTTATACTACATAATAGACGGAACTTTTTGAAAATTAAGCTTCAATCCTACCTGCAGGACTTTCCTTTATGATTTATTTTGTCTGGATTCAAAAATAAATCCATGTTCTGTGAGGAATGCAGACTCTAATTTCTCAGTGATTTATATGGGCAGATGCAGGTGACTTTGGCTGGAACTGATGTTTGGTCAGGGATCCAGGAAATGGAGTTTTATCTGTGGCAAATGTGACCATAGTCAATGCAAATTTCACAGACAATATAATTAGTAGAATGATAATGATTTTTGAAAGCAATTTACAAAGATAAATTATGCTATCTTGCACTGTTTTGGACATGGATATGGATACAGGAAATTAAGAATAAAGTACAGGAAAAGAAAAAGGAAATTCAGAAACAAAAGATTTTTCTGCAATTGGGATATAATGAATGAAATAAAACAAAATGTAGGTGAATCCATTATTACTTTCCTTAAAAGGATTATTATCTTCATTAATGTCCTTGGTTATTATTTTTCAATTTCTTATTAATTCTCAACTAGTTAACATAAATATAAAGTGAAAAAGAATTCCTTGAACTTAAAACCAGAATACATAATTACTAAATTAGAGGATTGATTTAATAAATTTGCTCAGAATGCACCAAAGAGAAATAAAACCAATAAGTATGAACAAGACTTTGAGATTAAGGCCACAATACAAAGATACTAGATGTACTTAATAGATGTTATAAGTCACTTTTGATATGATAGAATAAGTTTTCAGTGGGCTGACTATCCCACAGGTATTTATTGCTATAAACTCTGGGCAGAATACCATAAAACAATTACCTTATGGGTTTGAAGGGTGAACAGAAGCAACCTGTTTTGGATGAGACCAGAAGATTGGAGATGCAAACTCTCATGGGGTGATTGCTGTGTCCCTGTGTCCTTGGTCTGAAGGCAGATTGAGTTTGCAGCATGGCACAGGTTTCCTCAAGGTCCAGGAGAGAACCTGCTCTCTTTCTGGCCTAAGAAAATGAAAGCCAGGACAACCAGTGAACCAGGCAGGAAGTGAGGGAAGGTTTTCTACAAAAGAGATGCAGAAAAGGGGAGGCCAGGTCTGTATGTAAAACCTACCCAAGTCCTGGACACAGAACCCAACATGCAAGAAGCAGTCTATGAAGAGCCCCGCTAACGAAACTCTCAAACTGAGCTGCCCGCAGCAGGTAGAACAGAGTCTGGTTCGGGCCTAACCACTTTAATTCGATGTTTGATCAAAAGCATTACATTGTTTGGAGGAAGCTAACAGAATCCAGAGACTCCACAACCTCCATATTCAAAGTGCAAAAATACAATCCACAATTACTCAATAGACAAAGAACTCAGAAACTGTGATTCATTCCCAAGGGAAAAGATTATTAACATCAGTGCCTATGAAATGATACAGATGTTGGCATGAAACAAGAATTTAAAAGCAGCTATTATTACTCTGCTTAATGAAATAAATAAAAAATACTCTTATAATCAAATAAAATGTAGTAACTTTCAGCTCAAAATAGAAAATATAAAAATGTTCGAATCGTGCTCCCTACGAAGTACATTGGTGTCCCAACCTCCAGTATCTGTGAATGTGACCTCGCTTGGAAATGGGACTTTCACAGTAATTAGTCAAGATGAGGCCATACTGAATCAGGGTGGGCACTAACTCCAATAATTAGTGTCTTTATCAGAAAAGACTCAGACCCAGAAGAGACGGAGGGAAGAATGCCATGGGTAGATGGAGGCACAGGATCGCTGAGGAGTGCCAGCCACCACTGGAAGGGGCAAAGAAGGGTCCTCCCCTATGGCCTTCAAAAAGAGCAGGGCCCTGCTGACACCTCCATTTCAGACTTCCAGCCTCTAGGACTGGGAGAGAATAAATTTCTGTTAAGTCACCCAGTTTGTTATACTTAGCTATAGCAGCCCTAGGAAACTAATACGATAACCAAATGGAAATTTCAAAACAGAGAAATACCACATAGAAAGTTTTCAAAATTCACTGTATGAGCTTAATAGAAGAAAGGAGATGATACAGAAAAAAATCAGTAATTTGAAACAAATCAATAGAAAGTATTCACCCTGAAGAATACATATTCACTTGAAAGAGAAGTGCAACTATCATAAAATTAAAAGTTGAAAGGCACAAGACAATGTGATCTAAATGAATAAATTTTACTCTACCAATACGTATTACTTTTAAAGAGACAACAAACATATAATTAAAAGAATATGTGAGACTTTACTTATAAATTTCTCGACCTTTTTTATTGGAACCAAAAAATCAATGATCAAAAGAGGAATGAGAATTTGTTACATAGACATGAATGTGTGAGAAAGGTACCCAGTAAAAGGTGTTGGGGATGACTCATTCTGAAGGATAACACGGTTTCTGTTATGTCTGTGCTGACAGGTGATTAGAGAAGCTGAGACAACACACCGGAATATAAAGATTTTGGAAAATGTGAAAAAATTAATAATAGAAAAAGTAACATAGATACATAAATCATAGAAAATTCACTGTAATACAATGATTTGGAAAATGGGGAAAATAATAATAAAGGCACTAAATGGATATTATGGTTAATGGCATGGAATAGAGGAGATAAAACAAGTTCTTTTCTCGAGGTTTAGAATGAACTCACATAGCATTGACTGAGCTCCCACTAAGTACCAGTCACTGTGTACAGTAACAAAAATTTATTGTTGGTCTTTTTTAGAAAATGCTGATGACTCAGTAGGAAGTCAAGGGAGAGGTTTAGGAATCAAGAGGAAGTGGCTGTGAGGATATGTATTGAACAGATGGCATAAGCGCCTACAGAGTGAAGTTGAGGTGTGGTGATGCCAAGGCTGTGGGAGTGTGCGTGGGGTAGAGTGTGTTTTCTTCCTGACCCTGAGGATCAGGAGGCTGAGGTAGCAAAGGCTTCAGTACCAAAGGGAAGGGATAGGTTCAGGAGGACTGCAAATTAGCATGAAGTGATAAAAAGATGGAATTGGAGAAGCAATGACATCATTTTAGAGGAGTCAAGAGAGATTGACTTGACTGTTAAAGAATCTACAAGGTAGAAGGAAAAATGGTTAAAAGAAATTCGTTAAAGGTAGATTTAGAAAAAATGAGATTGAGCTAAGTAGGGTTTTAGAGAAGGGAAGACTCAATCACCTAATGCAGTGCAAATGTGGACAAGTGGATGGAACGAATTTCATTGTAAGTACAAGTGACTGTGCACGTGTGTGTGTGTGCACATGTGTGTTTGCATGCATGTGCACACAGGCTTGATAACAAAAAGGTTCAGAAGTATAAAGACTAGAGCGCCAGTGTAGACAGTATATTCAAAAAATTTCTTGGGTTAATTTAATAAAATTCAGCTGCAATGGAGAGAAGTAAATTCCCAAAAAGAACTAAAAATGGTTGAATGCTGGTATGAGTGCAGGCATCTTAAAAGCAATTCAATGTTAAGATGGTTTTATTTTCAACAATCAATA
>PVKM010006990.1:0-42668 GCA_004027735.1 Carollia perspicillata | reverse complement strand
TCATTTACATATTCAGCCCAATTTTAAAGAAATTTGTACCACATACCAGTATGTATCATTTTCTAAAGCCTCTTACTGTATATAGTTTCATGATATGAAAACAATATATTGGTTTCCTTATTTCAAAATACCTTTTTTTCTTATACTTTGGAAGTAACTTTTTTTTTTATTTTGCAGTGGGCTCTGACCAACCTGTTAACAATCCTATGCCATTATCAACAATCACACACAGACAGAAGCTCAAGACACTAAACTTAAAGATTCATAATTCTTTCACAATATTTGAAAAGGCACAAACTGGTACAGAGCAAAACAACACAGGTAAAATAAAATAAGTAGAATTATATATTGCACATTTTAATTACAATCTGTCAAATACAATGAAGAAAATAGCTTAAATATGTTCTCTGTCTCAGTCCCTATGTATTTAGCTCTTCTTGTCTTTCACCTTCTAGTTTTATGAAGGCTGAATTTTATGTTCAACATGAGAAAGAATTCTTATTTTAATGTCTTAGGGTCTCATTTTTGATGAAACTCTGTCTAGACAAATGTCTTCACTATTTCTGGGAGGGGAAATTCTCCAGTCATTGCTCTTAGCATTATATATTTTTAAATGTTGTTAGTACTGTTATGCTTAGGAGTCAAATTGCTGTCTCACTTTTCCTCTTAATTTTTTTTGCCAATCCCTATTGTCTATAATCCTGATATCTTTGGATGCATAAAATATATTGTTATATAGTTAAAGTTTTCTTATTGAATCCAAGAATGTTATAATTAAGATAACTTGAAGTAACTTGCAGTGACAGTTGAGCAACAAAAGTCCAGGCTGAGAAACATTAAACATTGATCAGTTACCTCTCCCAAAGACCACAACTGGGGACCAAACCCACAATCTAGGCATGTGTCCCAATCAGGAGTGGAACCTGCAATCTTTTGCTTTGCAGGATGGTGCCTAACGCAGTGAGCCACACCAGTCAGAGCTGTTTCAGTCTTTATCTTAACCATGAAGTCACTAAGTTTTTTCCTTTTCTTCTGTGGTCTGTGTTTCTTTGTGTCTTCTATTAAACTTGGCATTTCTTTTTTAAATTATTAATTCCATCCACTCTTGCCTTCTTTCAGCTTCAAGTAAAGAGCACTGTGCTATCTTTAATCATTCAGATGCATGTAAAAATCTAAGTGGTCAATCTAAGTGGTGAAAAAAAATTCAGGATGACATACTGTGTAATATCTGTAGTTCATTACTGCATAAAAGAAGATGACCCTGTGGAGTAACTGGAGAACTCCATTCACAAAAAAGAGGACCAACATTAACTGTCTTTTCATTACTTGATTACTTCTCTTACTTCATTCATGGCTTAATATTTCTGCCCATACATGTCTCTGATGAATGAAGAATTAAATACAACATATTTCATCCCAAATAACTTATAAACATTGTGTCTTCTTGGAAGAAAGTCTCAGAATGCAGAGTGGCGTTTTGAACTCAGGGACAGAAGCAGAGTGAAGAAGCGTCTGTGATGGAATTGTGTTAAATGAGATTGTGGGGCAAATCCTACTTTTAGCATGCTGCTGTAAAGACCTGTGTCAGGTTTTTGGTGTGGACATAAGTTTTCAGCTCCTCTGGGTAAATACCACAGATTGTGATTCCTGGGTTGTATGATAACAGCATGTTTAGTTTTGTAAGACACTATCAAACTGTCTTAAACATGACTATGTTTAATGGAGTGACTACTCCATTTTGCATTCTCACCAGCAATGAATGAAAGTTCCTGTTAATCCATTTCATGTCTTCAGCATATAGTGTTGTCAGTGATCAGTTTTTGGCCCTTCTAATAAGTGTGGGATGGTATCTGATTTTTTTTATTATTATGGCATGTAATTTAGAAAATATTTTTGTATGTTCATTTTTCATCTATATATCTTCCTTGGTGAGGGGTCTATAGAGGTCTTTTTCTCACTATTTTATCAAATTATTTACTTGTGTACTGTTGTTTTAAGAGTTCTTTGTATATGTTGAATAATAGTCTTTTATTAAATGTCTCTTTTGCAAATATTTTTCCCACTCTTGCTTGTTTTTTCATTCCCTTCACATTTTCTTTCACAGAGAGAAAGTTTTTAAATTTTATTTTATTATAATGAAGTCCAGTTTATTAACTATTTCTTCAATGGGTTATGCCTTCGACGTTTAGATATCTAAATTCTCATCGCCAAAGCCAAAGTCATCTGTTTTCTTTTATCTTCTAGGAGATTTTGTGTTTAACATTTAGGTCTGTAATCCAATTTAAGTTCATCTTTGTGAAGAGTACAAACTCTGTCTCTAGATTTGTTTTTGTTTTTTTTTGTGATTTTTTTTTGCATGTTTATGTTCCAGCACCATTTTTCGAAAAGACTCTTTGCTCCATTATATTGCCTTTGCTCCTTTGTCAAAGTTTTCTTGGCTATATTTATGTGGATCTATTTATATGTTCTCTATTCTGTTCCATCAATCTGCTTGTCTATTCTTTTTCCTGCATCCCCACTGTCTTGGTTTCAACAGTTTTATAGTATGTCTCGATGTGAGGTTGAGGCAATCCTCTAACTTTACTCTTCTCCTTTAATAGTGAGTTGATTGTTCTGGGTCTTTCCCTTCTCCAAATAAAATTTTTAAAGCATTTTTTAAAGATTTTATTTATTTATTTGGAGAGAGGGGGAGGGAGGGAGAAAGAGAAGGAGAGAAACCTCAGTGTGTGGTTGCCTCTCATGTGGTCCCCAATGTGGTCCACAAACCAGGCAGGTGCCCTGACTGGGAATCCAATCGACAACCCTTTCATTCACAGCCCACGGTCAATCCACTGAGCTACACCAGCCAGGGCTCCGAAAAAATTTTAGAATCAGTTTGTGAATATCTACAAAGCAACGTCCTGGGATTTTGATAGGAATTATATTGAATCTATAGAATAAATTTGGAAAAACTTACGTCTTGACAATTTTGGGTCTTCTTATTCATGAACATGGAATTTATGTAGTTCTTTAATTTTATTCATCAGAGTTTTGTACCCTTCTGAACATAGATATTTTACATTCTTTTTAGATTTATAGCTAAGTAATTCATGTTTGGGGTAAACAGTATTATGCTTTTACTTTCAAATTTCACTTATTTGTTATTGGTATATAGGAAGTGGTTGACTCTTACATATTAATCTTATATCCTACAGCCTTGCTATAATTTTCTCTTAGCTCCAAGAAGGTTTTTTGGGGGAGGGGGTTGGAGGTGAGAGTATAGAGGAAGTTCCTTCAGATTTTCTACATAGATGATCGTGTCATCTGTGAACAGTGACAATTTTATATCTTCCTTTCTAACCTGAATACCTTTAATGTCCTTTTCTTGTTGAATTAGCTAGCGTTTCCAGTATGATGTTCAAAAGAGGTGGTAAGAGGGACACCCTTGCCTTACAGTTCATCTTGGTGGGAAGGATTCAAGATTCTTACCACTATGATGTTAACTGTAGAATTTTTGTAGATTTTTAAAATCAACTTGAGAATGTTACCCTCTACTACTAGTTTACTGAGAGTTTTTATCATGAATGAATGTCAGATTTTGTCAGATTTTTTTCTGCATATGGTGAGATAATCAAATAGTTTTTCTTTTTTTAGCGTGTTGATGTGATATATTACATTAATTGATTTATGAATGTTGAGCCAGTCTTGCATGCCTGGGAAAAATCTCACTTGGTCATAGCACATAATATTTTATTCAGTGTTTGATTTGATTTGCTAATATTTTGTTGAATTTTGCATCTGTGTTTATGTGCAATATTGGTCTATAGTTTTTTTAATGCCTTTGTCTGGTTTTGGTATTGAGACTCATTTTTAAACTGATAATTTTTTATATCAAAACTTACCTCAAACATTATATTTTACAGTGGAATATTAAAGATTTTTCTTCAAGTTCAGAAAAAAAAATTTAATGCCAATTTAACAACACTTCCATATATTATATTTCACTAGTGATATAATGTAAGAAGAATAACAAGTAGTATAAAAACTGCAAAGAAGAATACAATTACATAACTAGCAATTTTTTTAAATCTATAAATTACTAGAAAAATATATCACATAAAGAAGGTCACTAAACAAATTTAATACTAAAAAATAAACTATTATTTTTGATTAGAAACAAATTAAAAATAAAAATTTTAAATTATGCTCTTCAGAGTGGCATTAAGTAGCTAAGAATTTTCTAATAAAATGCATCCCATCTATAATAAAAACTATAAAATATTACAAATAGAAATTTTAAATGTAATTTAAACAATATTACTTGTTAATGTATTGGGAGAATTTTTTTTATTTTCTGCAAATTGATCTATAGATTCAAAGAAATTACAGTTAAAATTTTAGCAGACATCCCCTCACTCCTTAAATTGACAATTTAATTTGGAAACATGTATGAAAAATGCAAAGAACCAGAAAAAGACAAGATATCTTTGAAAAGAACAAAGTTGAAGAACATATTCTACTCAATACTCAGCCCTAATATAACCATGGTAATTAAAAGAGTATGATATTGATGCAAGAATTTATTAAGAGTTAGTACAAAATAGAAGTCTAGAAGTAGACCTACATATTTAGAATCACTTGATTTATAACATAGGTGAGACTGCTAAGGATAGAGGAAAAAATGAAGTTTTAATAAATAATAACTTTTACTTGAATATCATGTAGAAAAATTGTATCTTGACTCCTAATTCATAACATATACCTAAGAAAGAGTTCCAGATAAATTATGTATATAAATGTGAATGGTAAAAAAGTATACAAAGAACATTTTGATGACCTGGAACACCAAATATATTATTTAAAAACTCTGAAAAAATAATAAAACTGTGTATTAATTACCTACTTTTCATCTAATCAATTTTTTCTTTTTTACAATTATATTTTATTGATTACGCTATTACAGTTGTGCTGATTACCCCCTCTGCCCCCCCTCCACCCAGCACCCTGCCCTCCCTCAGGCAGTTCCCCCACCAGTGTTCACGCCCATGAGTCATGCATATGAGTTCTTTGGCTACTGTATTTCTTATGTTGTCCTTTACTTCCCCATGGCTGTTCTGTAACTACTTATTTGTATTTCTTAATCCCCTCATCTCTTTATCCATTCCCCCACATCCACCCATCTGGCAATCATCAAAACACTCTCCATATCCATGATCCTGTCTCTGTGCTCTTTTTTTTTTTTTAGTTTGTTTTTTAGATTCACCTGTTGATAGATATGTATTTATTGCCATTTTATTGTTCATAGTTTGATCTTATTTTTCTTAAATAAGTACCTTTAATATTTCATATAATAATGGCTTGGTGGTGATGAACTCCTTCAGTTTTCTCTTGTCTGGGAAACTCTTTATCTACCTTTTGATTCTAAATAATAGCTGTTCTGGGTAGAACAATCTTGGCTGTAGGTCTCTGCTTTTTACGAGTTTGAATATTTCTTGCCCATCCCTTCTAGGCTGCAGAGTTTCTTTTGAGAAATAAGCTAACAGTCTTATTTTTCAAGCCCCTTTACTTCCTATTTTCTAGGTGAATTCAGCCAATTGAAGGCACCACAGGAAGAATGCATGGTGGCTGAGAAAAGCCTAGAGACTGTTCCTTCCTCTTCTCTGTTTCAAGGCAGTATTTCCTGGCACTGCTGGCTAATTTTTGCTTTGGTTACAGTTCCCCCCTACCACTATAGTCTCACCTCTTTTCAGGTAATTTCCAATATAGTTCTAGATCCCAGTGAATAACCAACTATAGCTTTTAGATTATGGAAATGAAACTTCTGCCTCTGTCCCCATCCTCAGGCGCAGTACCAGGCACCTGCTATTGCTAAGTTTTCAATTGTATCACCATTCTACTTGGCTTCTCAACTTCTCTATCCCCAGTGTAAAAAAAACAAAAAAAAAAAACATATTTTAAATTTCCAGCTGGATTGTTTAGATTGATTATTTTAACTATTTTTATTTTTGTGTGTCCTTATTTGTTTTTTTTAATTTTTTCCATCACCATTCATCTCCCTTATACCCTTGTCCTCCTCCACCCACTCTCTTCCCCCTGCAATCACGACACTGTTGTTCTTGTCCCTCAGATTTTCCTCTGTTTTTCTTTTTTGCTCAATTCCCTCCACTCTTTCAAGTCCCCCACCTAGGTGTCAGTCTCCCCTCTAACTATGAGTCTGTCTCTATTTTGATTATTTAGTTTTATTTCTCTGATTAGAAATAGATAAATTATATTAAAACCACTTTAAAAGCAACAATTAAAAAAAGATAATAAACTAAAGAAATATAATTACATTTAAAAGTTCCCTAGTTTTAGTATATGTACACAGACATACCTATATTTCTCCTCACACAGGATCTTTTGTCAGACTTTATATTTTATGAAAACTTACACTTAGATAGTCCTTCTATCGAATTCAAAATGTTTTCTCTAATGGAAATAAATTAAACATATGTCATGTACCTTCTTAAGAGAAAAGTCTCAGACAATGTGAGATAAGGGAAGGAAAAAGCTTTAGAAATATTGTATCACAATATCCTCCTTCTAAAAATGAAGATCTTTTTTTGATCCATTCATTTACTGATGGGCACCTAGGTAAAAGACAAATACTGTATGATCTCACCTTTAACAGGAACCTAAACAACAAGACAAACAAGCAAGCAAAATATAACCAAAGACATTGAAATAGAAAACAGGCTGAGAGTAACCAGAGGGGAGAGGGGAGGGAATTTCAGGGGAAAAGGGGAAGGGGTCACAGGAACAAATATAAAGGACACATGGACAAAAACTAAGGGGGGTGGAAATGGGAGGGAGGCAGGGAGCACTGGGGGAGTAGACTGGGATGGGAGTAAAAGACAGAAAACTGTACTGGAATAACAATTAAAATAAAAAATACAAATAAAAATTTAAAAAATAATAAAAATAAAGATCGTGAGGACTGAGGAGTTAAAGAACCCAGACACCAAAATAATTCAAGAATATTCAAATTCACAGTTTAATATGCCATCATTACAACCTTCTGTCTCATGGAGTGTAAGAGCTGAAGTAAACCTCAGGTCCTAAAACCCAGAGAAGTCAAAGACGAAGCTGTATTTACTTACATATTGAGTGAAGCATGGATAATGCATCCTGCTTAGTACAAGGTTTAGTCCTTCAAGTCAGATAAATGAATTTTGAAAAATCTTTGCATTACAATGACCATACTGACCTATGACTGCAGGGAAACACAGTTCACTGGACAGAGAATTTTCATAATGGAATGTTTCTTCATTTATTAATAATTATTCAAATCTGAGCACATGCATCCTTTGTATTCAGGTCACACGGGTTTATCAGTTGAGATATCAGAGGTAAATACTGGACTTGGTTTAATAATTCCATGATGCCTTAGGAATGCTTCTTTTGTTTATAAGTCTTCAATGTTGTAAATAACACTCCCAGAATTCTCCCTGTAAGTTTCTCCATTAAGTCGGACTTCAGTTGCTCAGAGAGCACCAAGACACGATGTTCAGAGAGTCCAGCACTCGGGAGTGGGCAGTGTTGTATGTTGATGAGGTAGATGACTACGCCTCGGATTTCTAGATTTCAAATGGAGGCTCTGCCATTTACTAGCAAGGTGACCCTAACCAATTTTGCTATATTTTAGACCCTTATCTTTATCTGCCATACAATGGAGATAATTATAGTACATACTTATAAGTTAAGTCTTAGGAAAGCACAACATACATATCATTTTTAGTGGTGGTAATGGTAGTGATAGTATTAGTATAAGCTGTTCTTAATTTAAAATCACAAAACATGATATTTTCAGTAGGGTTAAATAGCAAAATGATGCTTATCTACTTGAGTTAAATAAATAAAATATTTGGTATTTACCAAATAGCAGGACATTTAGAATCCTTGGAGATAGTATTTTTAATAGTATGAGTCAAGTTGGGATAAATGTGGAAAAGGATATTTGGTAATATCTATGCTCTTCCCCTCCTACACACAACTGTCACCTTTAAAAGCTCTAAGTAATGAACAGGTAATAAGACAAAATAAACATATTTGGCACTATATTACAGTTAAAAGATAGCACAAACATAAGTGCACATACACACATACTGCTACACAGCGTGGAGAAGTACTAACTCTGCATATGTGGATGGTCAGAGACCAAATTATCCTCTTACATTTCTCAATTTTTAAGTTATGTGTTTAACAAATTTTTTAATCCAGTTTTTCAAACTGAAGGAGAAATATAGATGAATGACAAAGTCAGAATTGGAGGTTGTGATCATCTTTCCCATAGTAGATCCTGTTTTCAATCAAGCATTAGTATATTGCCTCACAGAATTCCTAACCATGATAGGATGACACGGAAGCAGAATCAGTGAAACAAATAAAGAGCTAAGGAAAGACAAAGGCAGAGGTGGCCGTGTTTGTGAGAAAGTCCTGGGAAAATTTTCCCAGAAGACAGAATACTGGAGCGACATTGTTGTTTATGTCTTCTGTGGCACCTGAAGCCCACCTTGACATCTGGTAGATTCTTAATAAGAAATTGCCAAATTAATAATTGAAAGGGGATTTAGTAAGGAAAAATGAAGAATGAGGAACCAAAATTGTAATCTTGGGATGTGCTTTCATTTTCTCTCCTGAAAATACTCTATCATATTAATGCAAAAGCCTAAATCAGTGGTTGGGAAGTTTTCCGTAAAGATACAGTGTCAAATAGTAAACATTTGGGGTGTTAGAGGCCACTGCATTCTCTGCTGCAGTTAACTGTGCTACGGACAGAAGCAGCCATAGACGACATAGAGACAGCCGGGTGTGGCTGTGTTCCAGTAACACTTTATTTACAAAAACCTTCAGTGGTCCCATTTGTCCTGAGAGCCATTTCCTGACCCCTGATTTAAAGTCACATGGTTTAGGACACATCAGTGCCATGGGTAGATCATAGTCCCATCTATTCTTTCCTTCCAGCAGCCAGAAGTAGAAAACAACATCACAGCAATATGGTCATGAATATGAATTATGGAACTTTTCATGGTGAGGCTGATATGATCTGCAAATTGAGAAGATTTCTTTCTGTGTTGGATCTGTGGCATCTTTTGTAGGCCATTATATGAGTAATATAAACAGAAGGAAACAAAGAGATAGGTGAAGCAAAGGTAGGGTCATTTCATAGCATCATTCAGAGGTGAGAACATCTGCTCATGTATCTTTGTGATGAGTAAAGAAAGGACATTTAATGTTAAAGTGTGCACGATTCAGAAAGAGTTGTCAAGAAGTGACAGGGTGCCTCAGCATTGCAATCCACCTTCCTTCCGTGATTACACGTGCTTACTCACAGAGAGCTGGTTCTATGGCAGCATAGTTCCAAGAACCAGTTGAATTTGCCATGGCTTTAGTGACTTCAAGTAGATCCCAGTGATCCCTAAAACAAGCCAAAATTTTGGAGGAAGCATAATATTTAAAAACAAGCTTTCAGTAGTTCTACTCTGTCAGGCCTCTTCAGATACAACTTTGAGATTAAGAAATGACTCTAGATTTAGGTAGCTTCTGACTGTTCACATGGTGAAAGCAGATGACCCTCATGAGTGACCCAGAACAAATGCAAGAAAACTGAAGAGAATAGCATGTGCAAAACACTGGCAGTATTGCCCTGTCCACTGTAACTGTGAAGAGATATGTGCAGCAACACTCAATTGAGAAAGGTATTACTGTTCAGGGTTCAAACCTACAAGAATCAAGGCTTGGGTCGGATATCCAGAAAAGTCACTAAATCTGTTAAGGTGATAGCTGAGGATGAAGGGTATTCAGAAGGGGCAGCGGAGGAGGGAGATGGTAAGTACCGGTTGAGCCCCAGCAATGAGTAGTAGTGATGGAGACTGAGGATTATCCTACTGTTATCCTTTCCTGAGTTTGCCTTTAGAAAGAAGGATCCATGAGAATCAAGGAGGAGCTACTCTTCAAACCTAGGGGAAGGAAGTCTGCATGCCACATAGGACAGGTTTAAAGGGCCATGAGAAACTGACTCTAACAAATTGAGGGCCTAACCTGGTGGACTTTGAGATCCATCCCTGCATTTGTACTGAGACCACTCTCCACACACTGGTCCCAGTCAATGGCTGGCTGTATCGAGTAAGGCTGACATTCTCCTGAGAGACACAGGGTCGCTCAGCTTGCTGATTTGGTGGGGAGCACTCCACCATGACTTTGCTGAACCTATTTTGAACTGCACCTCCATCTAAATGTTTTCTTTGCCTCACTCGAGGTCAGCCTGGAATCACAGACTCATGGATCTCCTAAGCTTTCATGACTCTCTCCCTCTTTTTCCTCCCACAGGCATTTCCACTAACAAACTCCTAGCACATTTAAATTTATCTAGGCATAGATTTCTTGCACACATGGACTACACATATCTTACTAATTTAAGTAAACACTTTAAAAGTAGTTTTCCTATCTTCATTTGCCATATTGCAAAAACAGTTAAGAAACATTTTAAAAATAAATATTATTACATACATAAAAATGAAAGGTAATGCATAGCTAACAGTGCATTCTGACACACCAACATTCACTGTGCCTTTGTGACAATAAACACAGATTAAGAGTATACATTAATATGTCTTAATTGGACTAGATATGGTATTACTTATAATTTCAGTGCAAAGGGATTGCGGAACTGAGAAGATGTGGCAGACTCCGGCCAGCAGAGTCTGCATGGTTTGTGGCTGAAGATGAGAACAAAGGCACACAGACCACAGCAGTCCTGTGGGGAAAAGGGACGATAGGGGTGCTCTCTCAAGTGAGAGTCCTATGGCTTCTCTGAAGGGGAGAGCTCCCCGACCCTTGCCCCACAGGCTTTTGTTGTTTCTCTCGGGTCTTACATCAAAGAAAGATTTATTATCTACCACATAGAATGTTGATTGTACATTTTAGGTACAATCAAGGAAATGAAAATAACAAATGCAGAAGGGAAAGGTGGCGAGCTGATTATGCTCCATCCTTGGGAAAATTCACACAGGCTTTGGAAATTACGCTGAAGATAGGCAATAAACATCTGTTGTTTCAGCCAGGGTGAGGGAGTTTTAGCAAGAGCAAGCCATAACAGTCTGGATGCATTTTCTAGGCCTGATCCCACTGGAAAATCCGGTTTGAGGGTCTGGCTCCTGCCCACTACTTCGTTCCTGTTGGTTTTCCATACAGAGCTGAGTCACATTTGCCAGATTTAAAACAAACTGGTTCCCTACAAAAAAAAAAAATAGTTAAACTTTTTGGATCAAAACTTATAATAAAATATGATCTAAACCCACTCAACAAATGACATAAACATAAGCTTATCATATTAATGGACAACAATAAAGTATTATCAAAAGTACAAAATATTATAACTGATTTAGCATAAAATTAAAGTGATTTAATAAAATGATTAATATTTTGATTTAATAAGAACAAATCAGAAATTTAAAAACTCAAAAATTAGAGTGCTTAAATACAAGTAGATATGTGTTTATTTCAGAAATAAATGTTTTAAATTCAGAAATGAAGTCAAAATTAAAACAAATAAAAATATAGCACATAGAAATGATAGATATGAATAAAGGAAAATTATACATACATAAAGAACAATATTTTAAATATTCAAAATGAAATAATATATGTAAACACAAGCAATAGGCATCTAATATACACGTAACTGGATTTTTCCAAAACATAAAACAAAAAGTGAAATCAAATATTAACCATTGAATAAGTATATAAATCTTCCAGAATACCAAAGCCAATACAAAAGCAAAAACCATAGAGAGACCATATTGTAAAAGAAAATACAATATTTGCATGAACATATGTGGAAAATATTACATTAAAATTAACATTCAAGACCAAACACAGAAGTCTGTGATAGTGGAGAAGTAGAAAGCCCAGGAATCTTTTTCCGCACCTGCATAACAATTGCACTGGCAGAATCTGTCTGATATACCTACTAGGAACTTGGAAAAATCAACTGAAGTCTGCAACTTCCAGGAAAAGGCTTGGACAGGCAATTGTGTTTAATTTCAATCAATTTAAGTTCATAGTACAGTAGCAGCCAAATGTTTCCTATGCAAATTTCCTTCTAGGTTCTTGGGAATATGTCAGAATTTTTCAAAGTCTCTATACATATCTTCTTCATCCTTTCCTTCCAAACATTTTAGTCAGTCTATCATTTGCCCAAAGTGTTTCCCACAGCCTCAGAAAATAGTGACTAAAACACTGGCCTGTAAACGTTTTTGAAAAATTCTCCTTGGGAGTGTTTTTAGTACAGCATATGTTCTGGGTCAGGAGAAATAAAGATAAGCCTTTAAATGGGGTCTTTCAGGAAACTACCTTATGTGATAAATTAAGACAGTTCTTTGGGAACAAGAATTTGAAGAACCCTAGCGATGTCCCATTCCACCAGGTACCATGAATGTGGACCATTATTTTTCAAGGTCTCTACTGAGCTGAGGCATAGGGGATGGGACTAGGATATGATAAAATGTTGCAAAGCTCACTCTTCTTGAGGGATTGGTCAATTTTTCTAGAATTAGTACTCTCTGAGTTGTTGTAAGCCTTTGCTTTATTTCCAGAGTTCTGGCAGCTTTTAGCAGTTTTTCCGCTGGGTTTTTTTTTTGAGGAACAGATTCTCAGAGGTCCTTACCCTATCATTTTGGTTGATATCACCCACCAGGTTAATATTTTTTTCATTATTAATTTTTTGAGAGAGAGAGACAGAGAAGGAGAGGGAGAAATACCAATTTGTTTTTCCACCTATTCATACATTCATCAGTTGATTCTTGTATGTGCCTTGACCAGAGATTGAATCCCCAAACTTGGCATATCAGGGTGGTGCTCTAACCAGCTTAGCTACCCGGCCAGGGTCCCCAGGTTTATATTTACACTGTTTCTTTTTCCCTTGAAAATGCCATCAGCTTGTAGTAAATTCCAACTTGGAAAATTTTAGTCCTCAATAAATATTTGGTGAATAAATGCTACACAGTGATATACTGAAGTGGTTTCCCTCCTATCTGCTGATGCTGAATTCTCATTTTGTTCCTTTTCCAGAAAGAATGCTTAGCTAAATCAGGGCTCTCACTTTCTATTTAAGTGAAAAGTTTCTATTTGTATTTTATAACTTGAACATTTTTTGGTAAAAGATAACAATTTTTTAGGCAAGTAAGTTAATTTCTCTCAATTTCACTTCCCTGGCTGTAACATCAGTGGACTCGATTAAAATCTCCAAGAAGTCCCATATTCTTTACTAATCTACTATATAGATTCTATTGGTATGTAATTTATTTTTCTGATGTTTTATAGCATAAATGAATCAGGTTTCTTGGAATATGTGGCCCTGTTGGCAGTATTAGCATTTCAGGATTTTGTTAGAAATGCAAAATCTTAGACCCTATTTTAAACCTACTAAATCAGACATGCTGTGGGAGGAGTCATGTGATCTTATTTTAACAAGCCCTCTAGGGGATGTTGATGCAGCTCATGTTTAAGAACCACTGTCCTAGAAATTCTCTTGACTCAGTGGTGGGAGATAATTGACGAGTTGTCCTCTGACTACAGCATCAGCTTCTGGATATATTGTAAAACTTGCCGCTCTTCTGCATGTATCTGAAATAATAAACTTTGGTGGTATGCAAATTGGATCAGAAATCATTTCCAGTTCCATAAACAGAATTAAAAACACTGGACCTAGAATTGTGAAATCAGATAACTTGTTATAAGAATTTATTTCATACTGAAAAACCTGTTGTGTTAAGTATTTCCCATATTCATTAGTGAATCCAGAAGTTCCTGGTTCTGTCACATTTAAACAATTACATACTATATGAATTGAAATAAAACATCCAACCTTCTTGGTGTTCATTGTTTTCAACTGTAAACAGAAGTAATCTCAAAGAAACTTCTAGCTATAAAATTCTATATCATTGATTCAGGTGTTTATTAATTTAATATAAAAAGCATTAAAATATTTATAATTGCATGTAACCTATAAGAAAGGATTGTATGTCTGTAATAGTTTTCACTGTGATGTTTTGGCAACCCAAACTCATATCTTTTAAAAGTCCCTTAAGGATTGTGTTTTCAAGACACCATATCTAAGGTAACATAATCAATCAGTCATTACTTTCATAAGGAAATTTCACACTAACTTTATGACCATGTTCTTTGAACATGGCACAGTTCAATCAAGCATACAAATGTTCTTGCTGTTGATAAGCCTCAGTAGTCAAAACCACTTCCCGGGAGAATCTATAAATAAAAAAAGGGCCCTCTGTTTCCTTATGTGAAAACCCTGACTTAAAAAAGATCATCTGTGGACACTTTTTCCCTAAGAAATTCTCTGCCATGAAGATTCATCTCTTTTTCTTTATTCTGCTCCTTTGGGTCACAGTTTTACCAGGTAACATAGAAACACTTATGGGTACATTTGTACTAAGGAATTTGAGGAAACAATCAGTCATTTCTTGTCAAAAGCATGTTAACAATGTAGGGATTAAAGCATTTTTATACCAAAAGCATTGTGATACTCTAGAACAGAAAAATGAAGGGGGACATTAGTTTGAAAACAGGAGAAACATAAGTGAAATTTGTAGTTTAGCTAATATTATTACATCAATAATAACGTCTCAGTTTTGATAAATGTGGTATGATTAAGTGAAATGTTAGCAGAGGGGAAATTGGCCTTTGTTATTTTTGCAACTCTCCTGTAAATCTAAAATGATTTCAAGATGAAAAGACACATCAACTTCATCCTGCAGCAACAGTTAGTTTCAATCTATTCTTGCTGGGGAAAAAAATATTCTTTAGCATAATCAACTGATTATGAGCAGTAGGGAACAGTGTTAGGGGACAATCTATTTACCTTTTCCTTCTCAAAAACCTATGCTATCATACTACTTCCAATTACTAGAAAGCCTTTCTTAATATTCTGTTCTTGGTACTTCCAGCAAATCATGTCCCTTCTTGGCCTTTCTTTAAATATTTCTAGCCACTACTCTTATGTCTTCGAGTGCTACAGATCACATGAATGTTGAGTGTAATACCTAGTATATGAGCTCTACTTTTCATGAGAACATTTTCCCCCAAAGGAATGTATCTTCACATCAGGTATGTAACAAGATTCTCTTCTCTTGAATTAGTGTGTAAGTATTAGGTGCACATAAGCAGAATAATAAGTTTTGGAGCTGGAGCAATCATTGAGTCTCTTCCCTTCTCGAAGAGTGTAAGGTGACAGGGTGGGCTCAAGTCTACCCAGCTTATGATGCTGGCACTCAAATTCCCTAACTCACAGGAAAATATTTATTTGTAGTACCTGGATGAATTTTTTTACACCTCATAGGAGTTATGACTGAGGTCTAGGAGACTAAATTAATTTATCTTTCATTATGAATATCAAAGAGTCCATTGTGACAATCTAAAAATTTGCACATAAAAAACAAACTGATCAATTATCATTTTAATGTTGCAAGTGGATAGATTCTAAATAGGGCCCAAGTATAAATAAAGTTAACAAAGTAATGTTGTTGTTACTTTAGCTAAGAAAATGACTTCCTCTTTCTTCATTTAAAAATTGTTAGAAAAAGATCTGTAGATTTTTCCAGTTCTAGAAAGAGCCAAGGTAAAACTCTATTAACATATAATAAATTTTCTTTCTTTTAATTTCAACAGTAGCTAACATTAATAATATCACTATGACAAGTGATATTATTGTTTTTATGCTTTATTTGCTTATTTTTTCTTAATGCAGACACATCATGTGTCCTTACTGATGACTGAATTTACTCATACACTTATCAACAAACTTAAATTTATGTGTCTTATAGTCTCATAAATTATAAACTGCTTGGGGATATAGTGACATAGATTACAACATCAATGCTATCTATTTGTATGTTTTTATTCTATTTACAAAATGAGGTCATTGTCCTTGTTAATCATAGTGTGCAAAACTTTTAGATAACTTTCTATTATTGACAAAAAAAAATCCCAAAGTAAAAGAAGCATGTCAAGATGTATGAGTATATTTTCTCCACAGAATTATAAAATGTGTAATATAGAATATAGACATTTTAGAAAATAAAACAATAAGAATCTTGTCTTTCATCTTATATTTAGTTCACCAACATATGGTGGTTGAACTAAATTGAATAAAATTAAATGTCATTTGTTTGACAATCTTTTAGCATTCCTCAGTTGTTTTTAACATCTCACCTCCAGATGGCAAAAATTCTTACTCAAAATTGAGCTAGGTGAACCTATTCCCACTCAAGAGAGTTACGGATGAAAAATTGTCTAGATAGAAGTCCTTAAATTTTCTATTTAGAGAAATTTCCAGTGAAATCACTTAGTTTTCTTCTTCATTTTCTAGAGTTCCTAAATGTACTGAATGTCTAGAAATGAGGTGTTATTTTATTATCACTTATTGTTTCACTTTATCTGTCAAATTGAAAAGTGTGCTTTTGCTTATAATCACTTTTCTTTAAATCCGGTATGTACTCTGATTATAGGATAGATAGTGTAGGTTTGTGCTGAAAGGGTGGTCTTAATTGTCCCTGTTTCCAAGGAGATGAATGATAGAGTAAAGAATAAAATAACAGATGAGTAAAAATAGGAAATTATGGGTTGAAAATATTTTAGGAATTATTTAGCTCATTTCTTGCTTATATATTAACTAGGACTTTATATACTGTTTTAAAGAAATCCTCTAGTATGCAATATGAATATTACATATGAGAACAATGAAAAGTGAGGTTACTTTCTTGAAAGTGATCAGCAGAAATTTCAGAGAGAAGATTGTATTTGAACATCTGAGGGTAGAGAAAATATATGTTTGGCTTAATCATAGCATCATAAGAACAGTGGTTTTCAATGAGAGTCAGCTTTGCCCCCGAGGAAATATTAAGCAATGTCTGTAGACCTTTTAGGTTGTCACTACTGGTACTATTGACATTTGGTGAGTAGAGGTCAGAGATGCTGTCAAACATCCTTCCGTGAACAAGAAGGATAGTATCCAACAGCAAAGAATTGTCCAACCCAAAGGTCAATATGCTCAGGGTGAGAAAGCCTGCTCTAGAGATGGGCTGGGAACTTAACATGGAATGTACATTTGAACCCTGAACAACACAGGGTTGAATTGTGAGAGTCCAATTAGAAATAGATTTTTTTAAATAAAAACAATAAATGCACTTTTTCTCTAGCTTACATTATTGTAAGATACAGAATATAATACATATAATATCCAAAATATGTTTTAATCAATTGTTTATGTTACTGGTGAGGCTTCCAGTCAACAGTAGACTGTTAGTAGTTAAGTTTTAGGAGAGTGAAAAGTTATATTTGGAAACCTGATTTTGTAGGGTGTTGGTGACCTTAAACCCTTATGTTCCAGGATCAACTGTACTTATTTTTGAATGAGCAGATGAATGCTTGCAAAGATGAATATTAGTGATCCAAAGACACTTATATTGGGGAATATTTATACTTGGAGATCAGAATGAGAAGAAAGGAGACAATAATTTTAGAAAGGTGAAATAAGACAAAGAACTAACAAGAGAGGGGTGAAGAATATTGAACAATAATGTCAAATATGACAGAACTCTGTCTAAAGTGAGTAAAATTCAGATTTCTGTCACTAGCAAATGATATATGGTTTGATAACAATAATTCCTAAGAAATTATAGACTAAATAATGATACTTAGAAGTGAACATTTAATCTGTGCAGAGTTATTCTTTTTTCTGCTGTAAGCCATATTCTGAACCTCTTCAGTTATAGTGAGAAAAGAGCTCATTTTAATGGAAGAGCTAGGTTTTATATCAGCTAGTTATACCAACCATATGGATAATGTGGCTTGAGTCTGGGTATTCACTAATAAATATCTTTACTCACTACCAATTGTTGGAAATGCAGGCAGCATGTCCAGGAAGCAAGGCTTAGCCATTAGAGGGACTGATTGGGATATAAAACTGTAATTAATGGCAGAAACTAATGGGAAAATGTATTTGATTTCATACGACAAATATACAAAAATATTTCAGTCTACCCTTTAGTCAGACACCTGCAAAATTTAGAATTCTCCCATACTAGTTGTCCTTAATCTCATGGTATGAGAAACGCCATTAGTTATTGAAAATGATGTGTATACAAAAAAAAGACTCCAAAACAAAGGGATTCTGAAAACACATGGGCCAGCCTATAACGAGAAATATTAAATTAAACCATATTTGTCTTGGAATAAATCTTACAGCCTATCAGACCCATCCCCCAATTCCCCAAGTATCTTCAACTATCCTAAATAATAAACTTCTATCGTGTCAATCTCCAATCTAAAACAAGATAAAACATGTAGGTTGGAGCCCTGGTAATTTTAGAAATCAGATCATGGCAAACACTGACCACACCTTCTAGACATTCCCATTTTTTAAATCAATGTTGTAATCAGACATGTGTCTAAGGTAGATGATTTCTTTTTTTTTAAATTGATTTTAGAGGATAGAGGAAGGAAGAGAGAGGGAAAGGCATCTCTCTGTTGTTTCACTTATTTGTGCATTCATTGATTGATTCTTGTATGTGCCCAGAGGATAGAACCCACAACCTTCTCATGTAGGGATGATGCTCTAACCAGCTGAGCTACATCATTTCTCTGGGGAAGTAAATCCTAAAATACTCACAAGAGTTGTAGAAAGTCAAATTGCCTAACATTGCCCCTCTCCCAACTTTCTATTTTATTTTTTTATCAAATTTATTAGGATGACACTAGTTAACAAAATTATACAAGTTTCAGGTGGACAATTCTACTACACATCACCTGTACATTGTGTTGTGTGTTCATGACCCCAAGCGAAATCTCCATCCATCTTCATTTTTCACCCCATTCCCTCCTCCATCTTCCTCCACTCCACTTCCTCCCAGCAATCTCCACACTGTTGCCCCTGTCCATGAGTTTTTTCTTTTTTTTCCCCTTTTTTTGCTCAATCCCTTCACAGACCCCAACTAGTCCAACCCCCAACATCAGTCAGCCTGCTCTCTATCTATGAGTCTGTCACTATTTTAGGATTATCGTCTAATTGCCCATTCCATCTAAATGGTGTTTGTGAAAGCAGAAGAGGGGATTCCAAATACAATTAGATGGTTGTAAAGATTAAACCTGACAGAAGATAAATTATGAACACTGTTTTCCTGTTGACTTTGGGAGCTTCCTTAAATTACTATCCAGTTAACTGGTAAGGCAACAAGATGACACACCTCACTTAGGCCAAAGACACTTTCCAACTTCCATGATTGACCTTGCGCCGATGGCTGAGTCATAAACTAGAAGTGGGGCTCTTTTGCTTTGTTCTACTATCTTTTGCTTTCTGAACTTTCTCCTTTTAAAATATGGGTGTGTCATAGCTAGGTTGCTAATTTCAGTCCTTCTTTCCTTCTTACAGCCAGAAAGAAATATCCCCAGTATGGTAGCTTGGATTTGAGGAGAGAGTGCAAAAAGGGTAATGGTCGGTGTAAAAATGAGTGCCACGAAAATGAAATTAGGATTGCTTACTGCATGAGACCTGCAACTCATTGCTGCTTGCAGAAGTAAAGATGATGGAAGAAAAGAAAGAGGCACATGGTCCAAGAAGAGAGACCGGTGTTATTAAGCCTTCCCAACACATCTTTCAAGGCCTGTGTATCTCTGTAATACACAAGGAACTAAATAAAATTCAATATTGAACCATTCAGAAGTGGTTCTACATCACACATGCATCTGGTGCCTTTACATTGCATTTTCATTTGATCACTTGGTACC
This sequence comes from Carollia perspicillata, assembly GCA_004027735.1. Taxonomy (NCBI): domain Eukaryota; kingdom Metazoa; phylum Chordata; class Mammalia; order Chiroptera; family Phyllostomidae; genus Carollia; species Carollia perspicillata. Next base: position 22,847 of record PVKM010006990.1, on the reverse strand, counting down.
AGAGTAAGCAGATTTTTTTTATGAACACTCCTCAATGACTATTCAAAGTTCTATGTGCCTTGTGTGAGTTGACATAAATAATGTGAGAAATCCTGAGTCAAAGAAATGGGAGGAGCATATTTCCGATAGAAGCTTGTAGTAGAAATGTGCTATTATTTTCTTAGTATATAAAATATTTAATACTGTTTCATAGATAATCCCAAGAAAAAATGTGAACCCAATGGACTTGAAAGAGTAGACACTGAGAGTGCAAATCCTTTTCATGAGGCACACAGAGCTGAAGTCAGAAAATGACTTAGAAAAGCAGAGGGGAATCGCAACAAACTCCAATTTCTATAATTATTTATTATTTAGTGGAGAAAAATATGTGTATCAAGAAATAGAAGAGGGAGTGAGAAAGGAGGAGAAAATTTTCAAAAAGGTGAAGAGGCTATACATAATTGAATTTTTCTAAAGATTTTATTTATTGATTTAATTTTTTAGAGAGCAGGTAAGAAAGGAAGAAAGAGAGGGAGAAAACATTGGTGGGAGAGAGAAACTCAATTGACTGCCTCCCCTCTGCACCTCAACTGGGACCAGGCCTGCAACCCAGGCATGTGTTCTGACAGGGAATCGAACTGGCAACCTTTTGGTTTGCAGAACGACGCTCAACGAACGGAGACATACGGGTCATGGACATAATTGAATATTTTGACAAAGGAAGTCAGAAACTATGATTAATAGCTGCATTCACCTCCTCTGTCCTGGGAAATGACCCTGAGGATACAGAAGTGAAGAAAGGGGGAGTAATCTTCACTCTTCAGCTCCACTCTCCCTGAGTTCCTCTGCCCAACATTCTCAGTCATACCTCTGTATCATACAGTTTCTGTTAAGAAGTGCAAAATCTGCTTCTTGTATCAGGTTAGAAGGACAATTTAGTACTTTGTATTAATTCAGATTTTTAAAAAGCATCAATACTACAACATAGTAATAGAAACAGTTAGAAAATTCCCTTTCCCCCAGAACAAAATTGACAAAGAGATTGGTAACTTAACTAAAGAAAAAGGAGATTTTTTGAATGAATACCTGTGGATCAGACTTGGACTCAGATAAGAAGTCAAAGACTTTCCTGGCCCCACCTACTCTCTTGGCGTTTACAACATCACATTCCATTTTCTGAATGCAGGTATGAGATCTAAGGATCTATTTCACACGAACTATTATCTATTACAGTGACATGCACAGAGAAAGACTATTTTTCATTTTGATAAAGTTTCTAGATATATTTCTGTCACAAGAGACTTTAATTTTTAGTTTTATTTCGATAAGCACATGAATTCCCACTGTGGAACGGTTCTTTGCGGAGCACACATCGGAACCTGATGTGTGTGGTCTTTTACCTCTCTCAACAACTAAAAATAGACTTTGACTGCCTAATCTGTTCCCCTGTGGCATGAATAGCTCCAAAATTATTTTTACACTATTCATTTAAACAGAGTTTCTTACCCTCGGCACTATTGCTGTTTTGGTCCAGACAGCTTTGTTGTGGTTGTGCATTCTGCCTTTAGCTGCAGGATGTTTCCCTGCATCCCTAGCCTTTACCCACGAAATGCGAGTAACTCTCCTTCCACTGATTGTGACTATAAGCATGTCTACCTGCATTGCCAGACATCCTCTGTGAGGGGCCTGGGTTAGAACCCCTGGTTTATAAGTAGGCACTTATTCTCACAGAAGTTTTAAAATGAAAGTGTACAGAAATGTTTTCAGGTAGTAAATACATTTTCTGTTTCTTGTGAGAATAAATGTCTATTTGAAATTATCATGTGTTAGTATATCTGAACCAGAGGTGATATATTGGTGACTCCAGAAAAAAAATAGCCTAACCTTTGGGCAATAAATATATCAACCATGTTGAGAAGAAGATTAGTAAAATTAATTGCCTGTTATAAAAGTTTGATTATTATTTATCTTACCTAAGCAGACTCTGGGCCATTATTATATCAAGACCTACAAAATAGAATGGAGAAGCCTAGTATACAATTAATTTGGGGCAAATAAGAACCAATTTTTTTCAGTGGTCACTGAGTAGCAGTAAATGGTAAGAGATATTGCGGAAGGCGCTTGAGACATCTCTGCACATGAACTAGTCTGTACTGGCAGACCCTCCATTCTCCAGTGTTTGACAGACAAAATTAAAACCATCTAAAGGTCTGTGCTGACTCCTCCTTGTGCATAGTCCAGTGTATATTCAAGTAACAATCCTCTGCCTTCGGTCCAATGGACAAATGTGACGAACTTGAGAGAGAACATGAATCCATAAGCATCAGCCATGCAATTAATATCATTCCTTGGAGAAATCTTTTAAGGGCTGTGTGTGATGATATCCACTAAAAAATCTAGAGGCCCCTTTGATGAAATTCTGCAGTCTGCTCCTTAAAGAGAGAATGGTGTCACTAATTATTTATTTTGCCCTCAGCATTCATTAACAAAAAAAATTTTAAGGAAAAAAGGCAAATACTTATAAATGGGAAAATTTCTGGCAATTTTCTTTCTCATATGCTGTAATTTTCATTGGAGTGATTGACAAAACAGTTAGATAATATTAAACTCATTAACTCTAAAAACCTGAAGTTTTGCATTTTCCCTTCCTTTGGGCCAGAATCTAAATTTCTATGGCATTGTGTATTTCCTTTCACTTTTAGTTTTCCATAAGTCTCAATTAGCATTGACCTTGATGAATTAATACCACCAAGTGTTGGACACAGCGTTTTATTGTTATTCACACAATATACACTTGAATCCATTAAAAGTATTAGGTCAAAATGAGGTTTGTTACCATCACACCAAGCACAGGACTAGGAAGAAAAGAATTAGAATTCTATCAGATTCCAAATATTTAAACCCAACCCATTTCAAGATTTATTTTACCTTAATGTCTTGGAGCAATGACAGTAACTAATTCTGATGAGGAATTTATTTACTCAGACAACATTTGACTAATAGCTTCCCTCTTCCCAGGTATAATGTCATGGGTTTTGGATTTGTAGATTAAAACGTTACAGCTCCTGTTTTAAGGAATTGATAGTTATTCTTCACAAACTGGGTTTTAAGTACTATCCTACTTCATAGAGTTAAAAAATGAATAAGACACAGGATCTGCACCCAAGAAGATCAATGTCAATTCATAACACTGATAGTATATGAGTCAGACACTGCATTCTACACCCCCTCTCTCATTCATTCATGAATTCAGTAAGTACTCCTTGAGAACTTACCATGTGTCAGCCATACTATAAGATCAGAGCAAATCAATAAACAAAGCTAGCAATATGCTCTATCTTTGTGGACCTCATATTTTAGATGTAGGGAAAATACAAACATAAACATAATAAATAAGCAAATTAAATTAGAAAATAATTAATCAAACAGAGTTAAAAGACCCCAAAATGATGGTGGACTATAGCAATTTTAAATAGAATTTTTCAGTGGGCCCTCATTGAGCAGGTGCCATTTGAGTAAAATACTAAAAGAGGCAAAGAAGTGGTCTTGGGAGCCCCCTGAGGTCTGTGAGGAACGCGTGGGAGGCGAGGGTGGCTGGGCAAGAGTGTCTGGGGAAGGTGGTTCGTTGGACAGGGAACATGTTGCCAGGTCACCCAGAGCTTTTTAGGAACTAGAAAGGGTCTTGCCTTTTATTCTGAGATAAACCCGATGGATTTTAGTCAAAGGGAAAGCACGATTTAAATTTTGTTTTAAAAAGATTTCTCTGAAGTGCTTTCAGGAGTTAGGAGGTATTGAAGTAATATAGGTCATCCATCATGGTAACACCGTCCAGGGTGGCAACAAGAAAAACAATGAGGAAAGCATGACTCTGGATGTATTACAGGTAGAATTCGATTTCATAAGAGATTTTTTTCTTCAAGCTACTGTCTGACTTGCCTTATTCTATTCTTCACCAAACACCTTGAAAAGCAGCCTAAACTCATTGTCTCCAACTTTATCAACTCTTACGCACTCTTCTCCCCAATACACTCATCCACAGGCAATGAACAAAATCTTCTTGTGAATGTTTTTTTTTTCTAAAATCAAACCCCAAGGCCTATTTCAATTCTTCTGAGCAGTACTTTAGTTAGTCACTATTTTAACAACTATTAGTTGAGTTCTCCAGTTTTGATAGTCTTTTAAATGCAGGGACCGCTAGTGTTTTGTTCCTAAATCCCTTTTCTTCTTGTTTTATATGCTTTCCTAAGATTATTTTGCTTAGTACAATAATTTCTTCTGGCAGCAAATTTTTTTCTCAATCTCCTTCCCAAACCACAAAACTGAATTTATTACAAGTCAGAGAACTTACTTCTCTGGCTTATCCCCAGATTCTTTCATCGAGATATGTCTAACATAGAACTAATCTAACTCACAAAGGTTAAAGGCTGTCCCCTTCTTTTTATTCTCTGTTTCACTGATTGTTATTATCAAATGCACGGTATTAAGAGCTAAAACACTTGACATCATTTACTTCCCAGCACTCTTCCCCCAAATCCAATTTGTAACTATATCCTAAGTTCACTTCCTTCTCTCTTTTTGAAATACCATTAACTTAATTATGCTTCTCATTATTTCATATTTAGAATGTTCTAGCAACCCACCACACAGCCTCTCGCTACAAAATGTTTGAGAGAGTGGTGCTTAAAAGCTCTGTGGTTTCTCCGCTCAATTCACGATAATATCCAACCCCTCAGCTTTACAGGTCTTTTGCCAGGTGTGCCTAATCTGACTTTGCTGTGTTTGCTGAAGCCCATGTCCCTATCTCCTCAGTCATGCTGAGAGTCACAACATTCTTCATTGTTCATAAGTTCTTTCAAACTACCATATCAAAGTTTAGGCTTCCCTTCACTCCCTTGAAAATATGCTATTGTCTTTTCAAGATGCAACCAAAAGTTCCATGTTCATTGAGGTACTCAAACACACAGGAAAGAAATTCAGAATTCAATACACTACCTATGCATTATTTCTCCTCTATTTCCCCTGGAACCTTGTTCAAGAGGTCTTGACTTCAGTTGCTCCAATGGGTGAAATAAGATAGGTATCTTAAAAGATTGCTAGAGCATTAAATTAGATAATAATTTGCTCAGTAAAGAATCTGAAACCTAATGGACACTTACTGAAGCACAGCTCTTAGTAATGACTTGACTGTGGTAGCAGTAGCTGTAGTAGTAGAAGTAACAGTAAAATAGAGTTTTCCAGGAAGTTTTTACAGCTCTTTATTATGTGCTGCGAGGACCTTTTATTTATATGTCAGGCCTGTCTTCACAGGTGATACTGTATTGCTTCCATTTCTACGCCATCACCTCCCAACAAACATTGTCTGCCTCTTGGGGGTAAGGTGCTTAGTTTTTTAATTCATTTTTGCATTGCTACTCAGCACAGGGCTGAGTACAATATAGTTGCTTACTAAATCATGGGTAGAGATCATGAGAGAAGGTACTCTCTTCATGTAAAAGTGAAAATGAAGAAAAATCAGAGAGTTACTAAAGGGTAGTTTATAAAGATCTGCCGCAAATCTATAAATCACTCATATTGATGACCACATAAACTTAAATTCTTTTTCCCCCCAAGATTTTATTTGTTTACTTTTGGAGAAAGGGAAAGGGAAGCAGAGAGGGAGAGAAACATCAATGTGTGGTTGCCTTAGGCATGCCCCCTACTGGGGACCTGGCTCACAACCCAGGTATGTGCCATGACTGGGAATTGAACTGGCGAACCTTTGTTTGCAAACCAGCACTCAATCCAATGACCTACACCAGCCAGAGATAAACTTAGATTCTTATCTGTGACATTCACTCAGTCATTTTGTCAGTTAATTGCAAATTGATTATGTTGTTTGAAGCACTTTGCTACACGGTAAAGTAAGTCGGTGAACAAGGCAGCCAGGAACAGCCTCTAGTGCTTTAAGACTGGAGGTTTTTGCTTTCAGTAGAGCTGACCATAAACACTAATACCAGTGCTTCACCAGGGTCACTTTTAGATGTGAATCCAAAAGGAAAGTCAAAACAAAGGATATGTGAATAACTTTGAAGACATTTATTTTCTAACACTGTAAGAGAAGTTTACATATTTTCTCATTATAACTTTGAAAAGTTCACAAAAACCTCAATTTCATGAGGAAATTGAAATAGAGTGAACCAAATCATTTATTTGCTATATCAAAGTGAATGAATAGAGTATATAGAATTGAAACCTAGTCATATTTGATTCTGTAAGATCATACCCTTTCAGACAAATTATACAAACTTCCACTGACCTATGGCCTTGCTCCTACCTTGATCTCAAATTGGACCCAGTAAAAACAGACATCTCCCAAACCTACCCTCTCTGCCTCTCTATTTGCAGGGAGCATCATAGACAGGCAAAGAAGTCATCTGCAGATAACTAATTTGCTAGGAGATGGGGAGATATATGCCAGACATTTCTCCTGGAAGGATAGAGAACTCCCACAAAGCCTGGGAAAGCTAACATTGAATCAATGTGTGGGGGTCACTGAACATTTAACCACTGGTTTCCTAACAGAGAGCCATGCATGTCCCTGCAGGACTTGTTATGTGCTGTTGTCCACGGTGCACCTCCACCACACTTGTAGCATGCTGTTCTGGTCCAGACTCCCAGGAACCTTTCTGGAAGGTATATCCCTTACAGGGCTCCAAACTAGAGTTTGCATTTTTCTCTTTACTTGAAAATTCATTAGGAGAGGTCTCATTTAAGCAGTGATGTTTAGAATGTACAAGAGGTATCAGTAGATGAAAGAGATGTTATGTGTCCTTCCTCCAAAAAGAGATTAATTTTTGTTTTTATGTGCTATGTGTTAACTAGTTTTCATCACCTCACATTAATGCTTATGTACCCGTATATGGCATTTGTGTGGCATCATGCAGTTTATAATATATTACATAGCAAATTTTCACAAAAACACTGAGATTATGTTATTTTCACTCACAGTTGTCACATGACATAGCTGTGTTACTAAAATGATGCTTTTTGCAAATAACTAAGATGTGATAGAACCAATTTTGCTACATTTACTTTTTGTTTCCAGGTCATATCATTTTGTAGATTTCTTCATGACTTTAAACATTTCCATCCTTTGAAATAATGAGAAAATTAAAAGGACATCAGTATATTTTTAATTTTACTAGTGGTGATTATAAAATACATAGTTCTCTTTTCTGAATTTAACATATATTAAAATTCTGCATGGATTTGGTGGGTTGACAAGATAGTAGGGTCTTAGGAATATTGATTAGCTTAAAAAGTACTTACCCCAGCAAAAGTATCTTTTTTTAAATTAAGTACAATAATACATCACCTTCTTCCTTACTTTAAATTATGTCAAGCATGGTTCTGAAATAACTGGAGATCTCACCGATGGCCAGGAATTCCCCAGTGGCCAGGAACTCTGTCATCACGAATTAGCTTCCCATTCCCACAGGAGCTACACAGACTCACATGTCAGAGCCCATGTGGCACTTTCTTGCACTTTAAGCTTAACTTCTTTCTCTTTTCTTCTAACTTTATTAATGATACTAAAGTAGGCACATTTGAATCTTCTCTACATTCTATAGATTTGAAGTTTCTGTCCAGTTCTCAACCTAATGCTTAGAGAATATTAGGTACTCAGATAAACAACTGACATATGGAATTGAAATGAAATCATTCTGAATTTCAATTAGGTGTGAGGCACGCAATTAGGTTCTATGAGTTGACATTATATAATTTTAATCTACATTCAGTTTAATTTATTCTCCATATTTTAACAAAATTATTTCTCTTTATATTTCCTGACACATGCAAAACTTAATATTCAAAATATATTTGTGATAGCTGTGTTTATTCTATTCTGTAGGTAGGGGGAATGACTTTATCCAAGATACATCAGGACTATGATAACATTTGGGGGCAAATAAATAATCCTGACTTCAAATCTCATTATTTATATGAATTGGTTGCAATTGAACCATTAAGGAAAATAAAATCTTAAAGTAACAAAATATTTACTTCCATTTATTATAGATTAATGTATAAAAACAAAGCTGTGAGTTTGGAGTCTCAGAACTCCAAACTTTGCATTATCTCAGGTGATTCACAACAAACTAAAAGACTAACATGGGGATCTTTTTTTACTAAATATTTAATTTATAACAAAACTGTGTTTCTATGTGTATGAGTCTATCTAAAGTGGTTTTGTGTCTTCAGTAAATTTCTCTGTCAGTGACTATCTTCATGCCTACTATGTTGCTCCAGCCTGCGGAGCAGTCAACGGGGGTCCCGAGTCTACCTGAAACGGATGAATAGGGATGGGAACAAGAGGCGCGAAGAATGGCAGCAAGACAAAGGGTTCTGTTCAAGCTGCAAAATTTTATTTAAGCGGGGAGGTTATACAGGGACGGGAAAGGGAAAGTAGCCCTGATAGGTTGCCCCAGTTCGTGATCACCGCGTGCTCTTGTTAGTGATTGGTCAGTTAGGTGCGTGATCAGTGCGTGATCAGTACCTTGATTGGTAGCTGGTTCCCGTGCTCTACGGATGCCCCTAGGAGGCAATGCTGGCTGCTCTGACCACAACATCCTGTCATGCTGGTGAGTGCAGCCTCTTGAGCTGACTGCATCAGCAAGCCAAGGCCCCAACACTATGTTATCATTGTTGGGCTATACCAGGTAGAAGATAACAAAGAGTCAGAATAAATCATAACCAACATTTAAGGGTTTATATTTAGGCTGCAAGAATAAAAGTATAACAAATGTTTCAGAAAAGCACGTATAATTTAGTACTAAATTACGTTATGTTACATTATTCATTCATTACTTGTAGGCTGGCAAAGGACACATATCCATTATTTCAATCCGTTATTTCAATTAAGAGGGACATCTGGAGTGGAGAAGAAAGCATCAAACAAGTGATTCTATGAAGAGGCAATAGGAGTAGATTTAAAGCACAGAACACATGCAGATGAAACTGCATGTTTTAAATACTATAAGCATCATCTTAATGAAGACATGTGTGAGTAAAAGTGGTCTTGATAAAGTAAGAGAAAAAGATGGGAACGCAAGAGGCCCTGGGAGCCAACTGAAGTTCTTTACTGATGTGAGATATAAGATAAGGACATACAGTTTTTGGAAATAAACTGTGGCTTGATCACCTGCTGAAACAAATGATAAAGTATGTTATAAAACAATCTGACATCCCAGAATCTCCATCTTCCACAAACATGATCTCATGACTTAGAACAGAGATTTTTCTCCCCTCAGAAAGAAGGTCCCCAAATGAAAAACTGGATCAGTGACTTTATCTTTCTTGATTGCAGCCGGAAGTAACTTTGAACCAAAGTATAGATTCGAGAGATGCGAAAAAGTGAAAGGAATATGTAAAACGTTTTGTGATGACGATGAGTATGATTACGGATACTGCATTAAATGGAGAAATCAGTGCTGCATATAAGCTCTGGATACAAGAAGTACTGTTGAGTAGCCCAGTTTGGAGCCGAAATACATTTTCTTAACTCAAAAGTAGGTAAAAAGAAAATGTTTAAAGTACTTACTGGAAATACGCTCTTTTAAATCCTAAATATCACTGTTTACATAAATAAAAATAATTTTCAGTCTTTATTCATTGACTGCCCACTTTCTTTGTATTTCAGATGGATGAACATGTTAATTAAGCAAGGAAACAGACTCTAATTGATAGGGGACTCAAGAGTTGGAAAATTTTAGTTTAAGGTAAATAGTTTTAAGCCTAGTAGGTAATGTATATCTTAAAGCTTTTGTTTCAGAAGCTACAAGTAAGGCCCATCCTGCCCCCACCCCAAACAGCTGACCTCCTGGGGCACTCACTGCTAAAGATTACTTACTGCCTGGGGACTGTGGAAGCAATCCGGGCCATTGTGTTCCAGGGAGAGATAGAGGACCACTCGCCCCGGGAACAGCTACCTGCCCAGGTTGAGAATGTTGCAGTTTTCTGTTACCTAATTTTCCCTGAATTTCAAAACCCCTCCTGGCTCTCTGTTATAAAAAGGCTGGCTTGGAAGGAAATGTAAGATGGTCCATTAGGGTATGAACCTGCATCTTCTCAGATCACAGGCCATCTGAATAAAGCGCACATATGAAGAGTCAGCCCCTGCCTCTACTTAGTGGGTTTGGTACGTGACAGGCAGCGTGAATGCTGGTGTCTTTTCTGATTTCATAATGGCACTTATAACCTCCTCATGGTCATTTTGCACCTAGACATTCATGCTACTTATCTGAGTTGCTGAGCTTCCTCTCTACATATACATGTGACATATACATAGTCATGTATTGCTACTTGACTATGATAATCAGGGTTTACTTCATAGATCCCCTTGTTCCACATCAAAATCTCTATATATGTAGCCTAATTCTTTCTTAAAAGAAAATGCATGTTTTCTCCCTTTCAAAGGAGAAGACTTTCAGTCTTGCCATGCCTAATGTTTTTCTGTGTGGCTTTAACTAGTTCCTGTGAGAGGACAATTGGAGATGACACAGTGTAATCATTCTCTCAATAGGGCAATTCAGTGCTCTTTATTTATTTACACACAGCAAAGGGATTAATAACCAGAATTAAGAGAAAGAGCAATCTTTTATTTTAAAAAATCCCACAAGGAAACTCGGTAATAGGTGTTCTTGTCCCAGCAATTTAGAACTTGCATAACCATTATTATTTCTTAATCATTTTCATACATTAAATAAAAATGTATAGAAAGTTGTTTTCTCTCTTTTTTTAAGTCTCTACATAACATCCTTAATTTTGCATCTTGGTTGGTAAAGACAGGCAAATTTGCTCTCTACAGAATACATTCACTGACTTTATATAAAAAAATGGTGAAACTTCCAGGAGCGAGATGTGAGTCTTGAAGCACCGCCTGAGAACTTGTAGGAATCAACTTCTTGGGGTTTAGACTTACTGAATCAATAACTCTTTGAGGTAGTGCCCTCCAAATGATTATAATGCACTGAAAAATATGCTAGCTGTTGCCTAAAAATGCTCTTAACTGTCAAATTCTGAAGCAAAATCATGGTCTTTTCATTTTTTAGTGAACTTGGACAGAACTTTCAGAGACCCCTTGGCATTACTGATAAAAACATACTCATGGAGCAGGAAAAAAATGTCAAGTAACGTATTTCTTTCTTTGGAGAAGACACGGGCAAAAGAAAAACATGAAAAGAATATTTTCGATAAAGAATTAGAGTTCATTCTTGCCTGTTGGTTAGTCACTAGGTGTTGCTTGACCTAAAGTAAGTAAAAAGAAACCCAGTATGCCTTTTTTCTGTTTTCTCAGTTGTTCTTACCCCGCATCTTGTAGTGTTCTGGGACATGAAAATCCCTGAATAAAAGCTCAATTTAATCTCATGTGTAGTTATATGAAGGGAAGCTAGCAATAAAACTATTTTAAAATTTTCTTTGTGTAGAAATTTTCATAGAAATAATCTTGTGCTTCCCTCTCCCAAGCCCTTCCCCTCCCCCTCACTCTCCCTCTACTTTATCATAAGAATTTTAAGATTCCAAATATTGAGAACTGGTGAAAAGGTTAAGTGCTAATAACTCCTTTCCTTGAACTCTCTCACATACTTTGGACACAAAATATCATGATGTTGTATTGAAAGGACAGTCTTGATTTTATCGTTGATTTCTAGAAGGATGTAACAGTCACCTGGAGAAATTTGACTAAGAGAGCCTAAATGACCCCATGAGCTTTGACTGAACTCCAGGTAATTTCTTCCTGGCTGTAGGCCCTAGACTTCAGTTTTCTTACTAAATTCACTTTAGAAAACTTACAGTTGTAAATTTCTTCTATCTTCCTTTGAAACATATGTAAATCTCCCCTTCTCTTATCAGTTTTACAAGACAAGAAATGTTTTTCTCAAGGACTAGAGAACAATCCCTTTGAAATGTACATTTCAAAGGACAGCACTCCCATCTCTCAGTCTCTGCGGGAGGCTAAGAGCCTAACTTCAGTGGGTGCCAATTATCAAACACTGATGGCCTAATTTCAGAGAAACACATTAGTAAACTCAGGGTTAACTCCAGTGCCAAAGGCAGCCCCTGATCAACCTCCTCCCCTATTGTCATTCACTGCTTGTCCATTTGCTCATCAGAGAGCTTAAAAAACCTCCACCCTTTTGTTTCATTGGAACTGAGCTCAGTCTCTCTTTTCTATTGCAGTAGTCTTGAATAAAGGCTTGGACTGTGTGATTCTGTCTAGTGCAATTTTTTAATTTGACAAATAAAATGACAGAAATTGGAATTGTGGGTTTGAAGGGTTTAATTAAGAAATATCCTTTCCAATATTGTTCTGATGTCAACCAGACTAAAGATATTATTTAGAGAAATTCCCTTTATGCCAGAATGCTGAAAATACCTTATGAAGTGTACCTGTATGTTGTGAGAAGGCAATGGATTTTTATAATAAGTTTCTAAGAATGACCAGGGAAGACTATAGGTAGAAGATGATATTTGAGGGAAGGGACAACTATGTGTGTTTCAATGATCAGGTATCTCGAGGACCTGGCACAGAGACTGACAAAGACAGACACTTAATACATGTTTTTGAATGAGGGTATGGCTAGGTGGACACATGGTTAAATAAAGAAGAGCCAAAGACCCTACCTTAAACCAATACTCACATTTTAGAACATAACATGGAAAAATAAGATGGCAGGAAGTTCTCAATGACTTCTAACTGAAATAAGGTTAGAATTAGAAGAAGCATCTTCAGGAGGAGTAGTCATAGATAATGCTAAATAATATAAAATATCTTGGAAGATGTGGGTTTTTGGATAAAATAAACATACAGTTATATAAATTATTATAATAAAGATTAAAATGCAACGCAAGAATATAAATCCTAATTTTGGGTGGAGGAAATCTGATCTTTCAGCACAATTCTCTAGTTGAATTTTATGCTTATCTTTGCCAGGCTAGGTGTCCTCTATAACTAAGACATATTAGTAAAAAAGCTTGTGAAAAATGCTGGTAGCCAAGGTTCTTCTGATTGTTTTGTATGTCCTTAAACCCTTTATGTCCTATTGCTGATGATATTGAATCTTTCTTACTTTGTTAACCATTGATTTTTAGCTCATTGGATATTTAGTATATATGCTTTTTAATTAAATATCTTAGTGGCAGTAAATTCTTTTTGTCTAGATTGAAAATTTAAGTTTTCGCGTGTTTTTAAATTTTTTTACACCTCTTTATTGAAGTATATTTGATATAAAATAAAATGCTCAAGCCATGGCTGATATGGGTCAGTGGACTGAGTGCTGGGCTGCAAACCAAAGGGTTGTGGGTTGAATTCCCAGTCAGGGCATGTGCCTGGGTTGCAGGCCAGGTCCCTAGTAGGGGACTTCCGAGAGGCAACCACACATTGATGTTTCTTTCCCTCTTTCTCTCCCTCCTTTCCACTCTCTCTAAAAATAAATGAATAAATAAAATCTTTAAAAAATAAAAAAATAAAATGCTCTTGTTTAAATGATAGTTTGATGTTTTGCTTTATTATGCGCCCATGAAACCATCATCAAAATCAAAATAATGAACTTGACAATGACCCCCAAGAGTTTCTGTGTCCCTCTCTGCATTCTGTCCCTCCTATTCTTTTTTATCCCTTCATCCCCCTGGTAACCATTGATCTACTTGCTTTTGTTGTTACTTTACATTAGTCTTAGTACAGTGGGTACTTTGAAAATCTGATTAATTTTACTCAACATGGTTATTTTCAACTTTATCTGCACTGTTGTATCAATATTTTATTCTGGTTTACTGCTGAAAAGTAATCTATTATATGAATACACCTCAATGTATTTGTCCATTCATCTCCTGATGCAAACCTGTCTTGTTTCCAGATATTAGCTCTTATATTTAAAGTACTGTGAACATTCTAATAAACTCCATATGTGAACCTACATTTGCTTTTAAATCTCCTGAGTAAATACATATGAATAGAATGGCTGAGTCATGTAGGAAATAGGTATTTAATTTTTAAAGAAACTACTAGCTCTTTTCTAGAGAGTGTCTGTAAGATTTTGTAACCCCACTGTTAGGTAAGAGAGTTGCAATTCCTCCACGTACTCATCAATACTCAATCCTTTTAGGACTGTAAATTGTATTGTATTCAATCTATAAATCAATTTGGAAAGAATTGATGTCTCCAAAACTGAATCCTCTAGTCCATGAACATGGTATAATTTCCATTTATTTAGGTCTTTTGAAATTTCTCTGAGTAATGTTATGTACTTTTCAGTGTACAAGTCTTAATACATCATTTATCAGATTTATCCCTTCTTCATATTTCTAATGCTATTTTAATAATAGTTTATTTTAAAATTTTTATTTCCTTCCCTTTCTATCATGTAAAAATACAGTTGTTTTTTGTATGTTAATCCTACAAACTTACTAAGCTCAATTATTTGTTTTAGTAACTTTCCTATGTATACTATAGTATTCTCTACATATTTCATTATATAGTTGGCAAATAAATACAGCTGTTCCTTTTTTGTTCCAATCTGGATGTCTTTTTTCTTTTAACTTTATTGCCCTTCAGGACAATGTTGAATAGAAGCTATGAAAGCTTCCATCCTTGCCTGGTTCCTTACCTTAGGGAGAAACATTCAGGCTTTCACCATCTAATGTAAAGTTAACTGTCATTTTATTTAGATGATGTTATCAGGCTGAGTAAATACTTCTGTTTTTAATTTTCTGTGATATTTTGTCAGGGATGACTTTTGGACTTCGTGAAAAAAATTAGTATCTATCAAGATGATTTTATATATTTCTTTTTTAGTGAGTTAATATGGTGAGTTATATTGATTTATTTTTAAATGGTAGATCATTCTACATTTCTGATAAACAATTTGGTCACAATGTATTATCATTAATATATTATATATTCTTTATATTCTGTGATAATGTATGTTAAATTGATATTTTTCTTCATTAAATGTTTAGTAGAATTTTCCAGTACTATTATCTGGGAATGGAGTTTATTTTATGAGCAGGTTTTTAACCACAAATTTTAAAAATTTATCTGGGAATTTAATTTTATACATATTTTGTGCATAAGGTAAAAGAAAGTATAAGAAACGAAAGATTCTGTTCTTGGTGCAAAAAATGTTTAAAATTTACATATCACTCAAGACAATTTTTTCCTTGGTTTTGGCTTAATTAATGAGATTCAGTTTTCAATGGGAAGTTCTAGACTCCTTTCCATTGCAGAATTTACCTGAAGCCATTGACTTTAGTCATTTCTCATAGTACTTTCACTTCTCAGGTATATTTATGATACAATGTTCATTTAATTGAGAGAATGGTAGAGAGGAGAAGAAACATAATAGAGAGCCAGAACTCTGAGTTTAGAATTGTTCTTTATCTTTCACACACAACTTTAAAAATCAAGGATATTTCTTTTTACTTAGTCTACATCTCTCTGCCCCCAAGCAAATGTGAAAATACAAGAATTCATAAGAATTTATTGAAAGTAATGCAGCTTTGGCTGGTATAGCTCAGTGGATTGAGCGCTGGCCTGTGAACCAAAAGGTCACAGGTTCGATTCCCCACAGGGCGCATATCTGGGTTAATGGCTCATCAATGTTTTTCTACTTCTTTTTCTTTCTCCCTTCCACTCTCTCTAAAAATAAAGAAGTGAAATATGTTAAAGAAAGTAATGCTGAGGCAGAAAAAGCTGATGTATAGAAAGACACACGAATATCAATTTTCTCTTTTCTGGATATGTAAAATGAAGACAATGACTCCTTCCTACTGGATATAGACATATATTTACTTACCTGTTGTATTTACAAGTTCTCTGCTACTATGTCCATGTTACACTCTCCCTTTTGGGGGAATTTCTTCCATCATTCTAGCCTCAGGTTTTAATTAGGAGGTCAACGCTTTCTTGTAATTCTTGCTCTTACCACAACATTAAAAGCTCAGCTTCTAACAACTGTGGTACAAAACACACATGCATATACCCACACCAATATTTACCTGAAATTGTTAATGCTTTCATCTCTATTTACGCTGACATTTTAAAGTTGGTTTGGTGCTTCTATCAATCAAACAACACCTTTCCCATAGCCTGACTCTCTGATAGGTTAGAGAAAGACTGTATGAAACTAATACACAAATAAACACAGCGGTAGGCAAAAGCAGGTTTATAGTAATACAAATAAATAATAATACAAGAATAAGCTCTGCTTCCTTTACTCACAACTGTAAACCTACTTTTACAACCCCTGTGCATACATGAGCGTTACTGGAAAAGACCATCACTGGGAGTGAGTTCCATTGCAATCTTTCCTACGGTAAGTCCCACGGTTCATTTCTCCTTTTGTTTGGTTTAGTTGGCTTCGCATGATATCGACTAAAGTCCACATTAACACTTGAGCTACTTTGAGTTAGATGTTTATAACTTTCAGACAGAATTTGTAACTCAGAGATTCCATTTGAACGGTGTTGGAGGATTGTGACCAAGCAGACTGGGTCTCATACACATGGTGCCTGGGTGCATGACCCAACAATTAGTGTTGAGGGAAACAGGTTCTTATTTTCAGGATTCCAACCTCAGGGAGGCTAAGAGCTCTCCTGTTCAGCGCCCTGTCCTCCTGCAAGAACCAGCACTTCCCTGGCTCCCCACCAGGCTATAAATCAAAACCGTGCCCAGTAGTTCCCCATATCTTTATCTGTTCTTCAGCCAGCTGTGCAAACAGGTCTCCATCCCCTCTGGAAAGTACTCTGATGGGTTTCAGAGTTGCCATTCTCTTGCAGGAGCTCTCACCTTCAGGATCTGGGGTATGTTGTCCTCAGCCTCCATGTAGTAGTCTAGGAAAACATGTGCCACATTACACTGGATTATGGTGAAGTCCAGGGAAGGCACATGTCCCAAGAAAGTGGATTCTCTGTACATCCTTCAGAGAAGAAAAGTCAGCACTCCTAGGCAAATGTCAACTCAGCTCCAAGTACCTCTCATGGATCTGTGCTTGGTTAGGTACCTGCCATTCCTAGCTCCATCAGCTCTGCTGCCATGTTCTGTAGGCAGGTTTTCCAGTGGGTCTCCTCTTTCTTATTCCAGCTCTTACTCACTATAGACCAGCAATGCCTCCTTCCTACACTGCAGGCTGCATGGTTGCATCTCCTCAGAGCTGCCTCTTCCTTACTTCACTCCGCTGCATGGCAGAACATTATCAGCCAGCATGGCTTCTTGTTGCTTCCTCACTGGCCCACGGAGAACCAGCCCCTCTCTCTTTGCCAGCTCGGGATTTAAATGCTGACCAGGAGCTGCCTCCAGGACCTCATATCCAGCCCCTCCTACAATGAGCTACTTTTTCCAGTTCCCTCATGTCTTTTTATCTTCTTGCTGCTTCCATCTTTAGTCAGGGCAAGAGTACCTTGTGAAATGGGAGACTCTACTTCCTTGCTGCTCAGGCAACTGTTGAATAAATCCCCTCCCCACCTATGTCACCAGTCATTATGAATTCTGAGAGTCAGTATGCCTTTGGCCTAGGGCATAGCACAGCTTTTTACTTGCCATTGTTACATAAAGTAACTTAACTCCCATATTATCCCCTTCCCCCTAATCATGGGCTTCAGGGAAATTTCTCAGGGACCCCTGCGCTACACACCATTCATTACAGGATTACATGAGGGTGTGTAACAATTAAAAACATTTTTGAGATATTGCTATTTTAATCATAGTAACTTGGAAAAACTACTTTTTAATACTCTCTGAGCTTTAGGTTTCTCATTTTTTAAAAAAGGAAATAGAAATCATGATTTCCTTTACAACTGTTTATTGTTTTAACTAATATTTATTTGTGATTCCATTTTTAAAATAATAGAATTTACTTTTTAGACCTATTCTAGGTTTACAGCAACATTGAGCAAAAGTTCAGCAAGTTCCCATATACTCCTTGATCACACACCTGCACAGTAGTCCCATTATCAACACCCCCCAACACAGTGGTCTATTTGCTACGATCTATTAACCTGTACTGGCACATTACTATAACCCAAAGGCCATAGTTTACATCAGGGTTTGGTCGTGGTGTTGTATATTCTGTAGGTTTTGACAAATGTATGATGACACGTATTTACCATTATAATATCACACAGAATAGTTCCACTGCCCTAAAAGTCCTCTGTGCTCTGCCTACTCATCCCTCCTTCTCATGGCAACAACTGATTCTTTTATTGTCTCCATAGTGTTGCCTTTTCCAGATTTGTGATTCTATTTTAAAAATCACTTCTAAGGGAAACATCTGTACTTACATTTCCACATCATTTAGTTTAGGAACTTGAGGACTAATTTATAAAGAGTAAAGAAGAGGTTGGATTAAGTGCTCTAAAGAATACAGTACAAGCCAATATATAATGTAGTATATATAAATATTTATATTTCGGACAAAATAGAAATGTTCCCTTTGTCATAAGAAGGGGGTAGAGTAACAAAAAGCACACAATATCCATCCTTCCACTCCTCTACATACAAACATACACAGCTGTAAATACACGAGACTGCCTAGGTTCAGGTCAAATTTTGGTAAATGCAACTATTTTAAATATAAAAGAAAAAAGTGAACTTAAATTGGAAAATAAAAAGAAAAAAAAAGAAAAAACAAACAATATTTCTTTCTCTTCCTGGTAGCAACTCAGTGGCTATGACTCTCAAAAACTCTTCTCTCTTTTTTTTTTAAGATTTTTATTTATTTATTTTTTTTTTTGAGAGAAGGGGAAGGAAGGAGAAAGAGAGGGAGAGAAACTTCATTGTGTGGTTGCCTCTAACACACCCCCAACTGGGGACCTGGTCCACAGCTGAGGCATGTGCCCTGACTGGGAATCAAACCAGCAACCCTTTGGTTCTCAGGCCTGCTCTCAGTCCACTGAGCCACACCAGCCAGGGTGACTCCTCTCTTTTTTTATCTCTACTTTCTCCTTCCTTACACTGATGATTTTTCCTAATAATACCCTAGACAAATTACATGATAACCAAAAGAGCTTCACTGCACCAGAAGGCAAACCATAGACCCACACCAAGTATTTTAGTAAATCTCTGCCTTTGGCTGCCAAGCTGGGTCTGTTGTCATCAAGGCTGATTCCACAGAAACTTTCAACTATTACCTTATACACCGTCACCATGGTTCTCTCAGATGCAATGTGAGTCTGCATTGTTTAGCACAGGAAGCCAATTCCATAGCTATCGTAAGAAATCATATTCTTAGGTATATTAATCATATGTATTGACCTGATAAGTGTGTATTTTCCCTGTGGGCAATTTACATGGGAAGCCAAGTTATAAGAAATTTCTTTCTGAGCAAAGAATAAGAACAGTTGGAATTAGAGGAGGGGTTTAAATGTGAAGTAGCATCAAAATGAAGACCTGATGCTTTCATATACAAAGTAAGTCTACAGCTCCCTGGAAGGAACAATATTCACATCAACATACACATATTCTTAGAGAGCTACTTTCCTCAGAAAAGTTATTTGATGGGCACAATTAGTTTTTGTCTCATATGACTTTGCTTCTTCTATACTTTCACCTCCAAGTATCTACGTTTTGATTAATTCTGTCTTGTTTTAGATGTATCGACATAGAGAGATATTAGCTAAAGTATCTAAGACATGGGTGTGAATGTTGTACTGCCAGGATCAGATGGTCCAGGGGTAGATGAATCTGTTTTTTTTTTTTTTTTTTACTAGCTAGGTAACCTTGAGCAATTACTTTACTTGTCTAAGTTTTAGTTCCCTTCTATGTAAAATGGAGAAGGTAGCAACACCTAGTTTTCCAGTTTGTAGCACAGTGCCTGGCATATGAGGTCTGTCTGAAAAAAGTCCAGCCATTGCTAATATAACACGAACAGTTTGTGCGACATGAATGTAACCTGGCAGCCAAGGAGAGTGGACTGAAATGCACATGCGTGAGCAATGACAACTTCACTATACTAGTTGGGGGGGGCAGTAGACACCATTGAGTGAGTGTGTATACTGTGTGGCTGTTGCATTCAAAATGATTGAGCAAGCAGAGCAACAAATCTGCATCAAATATTGCATTAAGCTTGAAAATTCCCTACGTGGAAACTATTCATATGATTCAGAAGGCCGCAGCTACGGGCAACTGGTGACTGGCAGCTTCATCATGACAATGCTCCTTCTCATGCTTCATTTTTTATGCAGAGTTTTTTGACAAAACATCAAGTCACCCAGGTGACTGAGCTCCCCTATAGCCCAGATTTGGCACCCTGTGACTCCTGGCTTTCCCAAAACTAATATAACCTTTGAAAAGGAAGAGATTTCAGACCATTGATAAGATTCCGGAAAATACAATGGGGCAGCTGATGGTGACTGGGAGAACTGAGTGAAGTCCCTAGGTGCCTACTTTGAAGGGGACTGAGGCGTCATTGTTCTATGTACAGTGTCTCTTGTACCTTGTATCTTCTTCAATAAATGTCTTTATTTTTCATGTTACCTGGCTGGATACCTTCTGGACAGACCTCATATGTCAATAAATCAGTGTAAACAGCAATACTTATGTTAAATCAGATTTGAATCACCTACTTGTCATTGGACATATTTTTGTTTCATTCATGTAATGGTGTATTTTTTATCTGGCTAAAGATACACACTATATATTTCAGGGGAAATATATTGTTTTTTAAAAAATTTATTGATCACTTGATTTGAGAGAGAGAAAGAGAGAGAGATTCTTTTGTTATTCCACTTATTTATGCACTTGTTGGTTGATTCTTTTATTTGCTCTGACTGGTGATCAAACCTGCAACCTTGGTGTATTGGGAAGAAACTCTAATCAAACAAGCTACCCAGCCAGGCCCCCCACACACACCAAAAAAAAAAAAAAAAAAAAAGATATTCCAACCAGTGTTGAACATATGAGTGAATGTTTCTGTCAAATCAGGTTGGGGATGATATGATGGTCCACGTGCACAAGGATATAGGGAGCTGATTGTGAGACAGAGCATGTAGACCAGATGATCTAGCAAAGGTGAGGAGCCAGGGAAGGAAGAGAGCTGAAGTGAGCTACAGTCCCACATTCCAGCCGCCTCTTCTCAAAATCAGCTTTTGTTGAACTTACACTTGACATCTTTCTAGACTTAAAATAAATTCTCTTTTTCTCCTTTAGTTATATTGAGTGATTCACTCTTTGTTGGAAATAATAAATTAGACTAGAGTGGAGGAAATCTCTTGATGACATTTCTCAATGTTAATGTGCGTTTGTGTACATGTGTATGTTGGCAGACAGCCTACACTTACCAGATATTGTATTCGGTCCTGACAAAATCAGTAGCAGGCATCACACGCTCAGAGCTGAAAGATACCAGTTTAAAGGCCGAGTCATATCATCTTTCAAAGTTTGAATGCAAATTATTTAGATGATGACATTTAATTATTGCAAAAACAAATAGGAAAGAATATTGTTTGACTTCTGGTTAAAGTATCAAATGAGAAGAAAATTCCAGATATATACTCCCTTTTTATCTTTTTCAGAACTGTTTCATGTACATATCCTGGTTTTTAAATAGATTTCTTTTCCCCATTTGTGCTTGAGACTTCATATCATTAGGCCAAATCATGCTTCTAAGACGAAAACCAAAACCTCAGAGATGTCTGGTCCTGGTAATGCAGGAGAGAGAGAGATAATAAAGATCACTTACTGCTATAAACATCAGAAGTTTTAAATAAAAAGCAATTTTAATTGTTAGTTATTTAGTTATGTTTTTAGCATGAGATAGCTTTACATACTAGACAAAAAAAGGAACCCAAAGCTGGAATGTTATAAGCAAGGGGTGAGGCAGCCCAGTGTGGGGCAGAGGTAGGAAAAGTACAACCAGCCCTGGGTGGTGTGGCTCAGTGGATTGAGTGCTGGCCTGCAAACCAAAGGGTTGCTGGACAGATTCCCAGTCAGGGCACATGCCTCGGTTGCAGGCCAGGTCCCCAGTTGGGGGGGGGAGGTGCTCAAGAGGCAACCACACACTGATGTTTCTCTCTTCTTTCTCCCTCCCTTCCCCTCTCTCTAAAAACATGAACAAAATCTTTTTTAAAGAGCAAGAAGAAAAAAAAGAAAAGTACAACCCAACCTAGCAAAAATCTTGAGGTTCTACAATTTGGTTGGGCAGAGAACTGGAAATGACACTTTATGAGAGTGACATGAAACATAGCTGTCACACTAAGGATGTGTAAGAAATTAAGAGAGCATAGATACCCCATTTGGGAACCTTGAAAAAGGTCATTAAATTGGTCAGGAAGGAGGGACCCAGACTTGAGCCGGAGCAGCAGTGATAGCAACAGAGGCCTGGTGAAGTACGTGATCCCCACTGACAGAAGACGAAAAGTGCAAAATCGCTACGATAACAATGGAAAGCAGAGCCATGTAAGAGCAGCAGAGTTGTAAGTACACTCACAGGTGGTGAACACTGGCCAGTTCAAAGAAGAACACATTGGCCAGCAAGCAGAACACAGAAGCCACAGCGGGACCCTCCAGGACACAAGGGCACGCAGCCTCCAGGACACAGCCTTGTGGGCTGTGACTTTCAAAGAAGAGTGTCTGTGGCTCAAGGACAAATTATTCAGTAACTTTCACCCACATGGTTTTTATTATAATTTCACAAATTACTGGGGAAGTTGGGGAAGTAGTTTAAAAAAACTAGGGAAATAAAGTTTTTTTAAAAATGAAACCTAGAGAGTCAGGGATCAAAAACTTAAAACCACTGCCCAGGAGACTTCCAGGGAATCAATATGAACAAACTTAACTCTCCTGAAGACTGCTTGCTAAGTTTCAGCATGGAGGATTAATAAAAATTTTTGTGTGT
>PVKM010006989.1:0-42680 GCA_004027735.1 Carollia perspicillata | reverse complement strand
TTTTTAATTTTATAAACTATAAATTATCCTAAGGTATTTTCTAGGCCATATTTTTTCAACTTAACTTCATCAAGGGTTTTTCGTATTAACTATTTTGCTAAATTCACAATGCTCTATGTCTACGGGACTATCCTAATAACCTTTGGTGAACACTTTTTCCTAATCATCTATTCTTTTCTTTTCTTTCTTTTTTTTTTTTTAGAGAAAGGGGAATGGAGGAAGAGAGGAAGAGAACCATCAATGTGTGGTTGCCTCTCATGTATCCCCTACTGGGGACCTGGCCTGCAACCCAGGCATATGGCCTGACTGGGAATCGAACTGGCAACACTTTGGTTTACAGGCCAGCACTCAATCCACTGAGCCACACCAGCCAGTGTTCTAATACTCTATTCTTAAAAGTAATGAGTCTTACTTACTTGTTTGTGGTTTCTAGGAATATCTTCTCCCTTTCAAAATTAGGCCACCTAGGCCTGGTGGCCTAGAACATGTTTTACATGTTCTAGGTTTTCTCCCATTCACTCTTATTTCTTTAAAAATTCACACTATGAGCTTTTTTTCATGTTTGGGTTTTAAAAATTTTTTTTATTTTTTATAATCATAAAACATTTTATTATTTTATTCTCTGTGTGAGAATTTACGAATAAGAAATAATAAGTAGAATTGAAAAGAAGTAGCTACAAAACAAGACTTGTACAGAGGTTGGGCAAAAATAGGTTTTTTGCATACAGTTGTGAGTATGCAAAACACAGTTTATTCTTTTTTTTTTCTTTGTTGTTCAAGTACAGTTGTCTCCATTTCCCCACCGCCACTCCACCCCACCCTAGCCATCCCCACCTCCCACTCTCAATCCTACCCCCCTTTGGTTTTGTCCTTGTGTCCTTCATACATGTTCCTGAAAACTCCTCCCCGTCTGTTATCCCATTATCCCCTTATACCTCCCCTCTGGTTACTGTCAGTTTGTTCTTAATTTCATTGCCTCTGGTTATATTTTGCTTACTTATTTGTTTCATTGGTTAGGTTCCACTTATAAGTGAGATTATATGTGAGCTTTTTAAAAAGAATAAACTTGGAATACATAGAATCAGAAAATATGGGTCAGGCACAGTTTAATTGCTTTGAGCAACAATCGCTTTATCTAAATATACATGATAATCTTCCTGATAAGAGATGGCACATGGAACTTCCATGAAGTGTATGCAGTACTACTGATGGTACTAAAACAACTTCAGGATATAGCAAGTATGAAGGAGACAGACCCATCCAGCGCTGATGCTCTCTTACATTAATTTCTCCTGTCCTGGTGCTGATACCACTTGGTGTCCCTGTGCCGTATTCTTTTGAAAGCCAACAAAGCAGTGCTATTTATCTTGCCAGGACCTTCCCTTAGGATAGAGGCTGGCAAACTATGACACATGAGCAAATCTGGCCTACTGCCTTTTTTTAAAAATAAAGTTTTATTGGAGCAGCTGAACTCATTAATTTACATTAAGTCATAGACTAGTTTTGTGCTCCAGCGGCAGGGTTGAGTAGTTGCTATAGAGACCATATAGCCCATAAAGCTGAAAATATTTGCTCTCTGGCTTTTTCTGGAAAAAAGTTTGCTGACCCTTGCCTTATACTACAGCTTTAGAAAAGCTTGCGGACTTTGTGGATATGTAATTTTATGTACACAATTCCTAAACTAGGTCTATGCTTGATTAGACCTAGTAATGCTTGATTAATGCTGAGTAATGCTTCTGTAATGCTTGATTACAGAAGACCAGCATCTTCTGTAAACTACACGTCTATCCTTTACTTTATACAAATTCCCTTAAAAGAATTTTGTGATCCTAATAAAATTTTATTCTGAAATACAATTGCGCAAATTGATTTAATAAAGCTGGCTCAATTAGGAGGATATTTAGCTAGAAAATCCTATTGATTTCAAACCTTATTGATTTTAAAAAAAGGAAAATCCATAATGCTTGTTTGATTTGCAGCCTTAATAAGCCCCAAATGTTAAACAAAAATTCACCTTTTATGATGACTTGACTGATATACATGTCAAACTGAGCATCAGATCCCATTGTTCCTTAAAGTAGATGTCAATGGAAATAATGTAGAAGGTTAGGCTAAATCTCAGTTTTAATGTAAGATTAGCACTGGATTTCCTTAAAAATAATTTTCCTAGCCCAATATCTTGTCTTAATATTTGAATATCTAAAAAATTTAGTACAGAGAAAAAGTTCTTCAGAAATTAAGAATCTTGAGAGTCAAAGTCTGAAACCACTTTGTTTTCAAGACTTTTGATTTTTTTTTCCTTTTTATTGAATTTTGGAGGGTGACACTGGTTAACAAAATTATACAGGTTGCAGATGCACAGTTCCACAGCACATCATCTGTGCAGGGCATTGTGTGTTCACCACCCCAAGTCAGGTCTCTTTCCCCCACCATTCATCAACCACATACCCTCCTCCATTCCGCCCCCAACCCTGCCCCAGCAATCACCACATTGTTGTCCGTGTCCATGAGTTTTTATCTCTTTTGTTTTCTTTCTCTTTTTGCTCAATCCCTTTACCCCTTGACAGCTGTCAGCCTGCTCTCTGGGCCTTTTTGAATAAAGAATTTCAGGACAAAGTACATGTTATTCTGTATGGCAGTCTGTTAATTGTTTTCAAGAGAATAATAACAAGCCGTCCTTGAAAAGAATGGCTGGCAATAGAATTAACTCTAGAGACTTCAAGACAGGATTTGCCAGGAAACAAGGTCAATCTGATAATATTCAAACACATCCTTTATTAACCGGAATAAATAAAATAATACCTAGAAAGTTTGCAGCACCTGATGGCTGAGTTGCCTGACTGCTATTTTTAAATGTTTTATTAACATTTCGTGTCTATAATAAATGACTTTAAACTCTGTGTTTTTCTGAAAGGGTATCTTAAATTTCATAAAAGCAAAACCCTCTGAAGTGTATTCATGGGAGAGAATGACTATGGAATTATTTTATAGAATCACGATATAGCTTGAGCATTACTTAGGTAACTGATCGAGTCACAGACCAGCATCTTCTGTAAACTACATGCCTATCCTCAAGTGGCTATTGCTGTAGTTCATTGAGTCTATAATTGGCCTAAAAGCAATAAACCTTCTTCAGCAAAGTAACTCAAAATTCCTCAAAGTGATTTTTTAAAAGCCAGTGACTATTAGTCTATTTAATTTATGTTAGTAGACCATAAATAGAAGGAATTGGTGAAAAAGATAATCTTTTCTACATGCTAAAATTCAGGAATAATTACTTGTCATTTTTTACCTAAAGATAGCCAGATGCTTAACCCAACATTAAATAATTGTCTCAATGCCACAATGTGATAATGAGTAACATTTAACAGATATATAAATTAAGATTGTATCTAAGACAGAGAAACCAAGAGAAAAATTTAAATATAAATACATACACATTATATATAGTATATGGCATGATTTGTCATAATTTACCTGCAAAGCGGTACACTTAGACAAACCAGTTTCTCCACTTGGAATGGCTTAAACCATCCCCTCGGCAGATGTTTTTAGACTATGTCTAATCTAAATTAACCAGATATAAGCTGTATCTCTGTGCACTTAACTGAGGGGTCCAATGCCACAATTTGAGTCAATAGGAGATATAATCGTAAGACTGAATAATTGTGATTAGTCCAAGAATGTGAGTTGATGCAAGGTTTATGCTGTGTCGAGTCAGTAAAGGAGTAGCAGTCCACTACTAAAATCCAGTAGTGGGAAACCGCCTCCCCATCACGTAGTCCCTGATGGACAGTGGTCCATCACCCCAATCTATATTTTCCTCCAATACACTTAATGAATGAGTTTAAGCAGATAACACTGTGTAGTACCAGAAATAGATCAGAACTACTCTTTCTAGTAACTTTTGAGATTTGGTCTGTCAGTCAGTGTTCTTCAGAGAAACAGAATCAGTAGGAATTGGTTGAGGATAACTGTGGGATCTAACAAGTTCAAAATCCATGGGGCAGCTGGCAGGCGGGAAACACCTGGGCAAGAGCTGAGGTTTGTCTTGAGGTAGAAGGTCTTCCTCCTCAGGGAGACCTTAGTTTTGCTCTTAAGGCCTTTCAACTGATTGGATGAGCTTCACCTAGATTATCAAGGACAATCCCCTTTATTTAAAGGAACTAGAAAGCATTATGTTAAGTGAAGTAAGCCAGGCGGTAAAAGACAAATACCATATGATCTCACCTTTAACAGGTACCTAAGCAACAAAACAAACAAGCAAGCAAAATATAGCCAAAGACATTGAAATAGAAAACAGGCTGATAGTAACCAGAGGGGAGAGGGAAGGGAATTTCAGGGGAAAAAGGGAAGGGATTATAGGAACAAGTATAAAGGACACATGGACAAAAACTAAGGGGGGTGGAAATGGGAGGGAGGTGGGGAGCACTGGAGGTGGACTGGGACGGGAGTAAAAGACAGAAAACTGTACTCGAATAACAATTACAATAATTTTTTTAAAAAAAGTAAATGGGTTATTGGAAAAATCTGCTGCATCTGTGTTTGAGTAGTAATCTCTTCTTTAATTTACATTTCTTAAGAAAGTTTGTAAAAGCCATATAGATCCACTCCTACAAGATTCAAGATGAGGAGTTTGGGTGATTATTGAAATATTTAAAGGATAAGATTTTGTTTATCTGAATTAGCAGGAGAGACAACCTCAATTCACTAGACACAGTTTCTCTCCTATTCCCAAGCCTGGCCCTAAGGAACAGCAGAGCATGAAATCACCATCTAATTAATGGTGCCCTGTATGATAGGAATGGACCTCTGAAAAATCTTTAGATGTAAGATTTTTTTTGCCATAATTTCCTGACACTGCCCCACTCCACAAGATAATCATTTTTCACTCTACTTTGCTGAGTTAATGATTTGAGTTTTCCTATAAATCAAGGAGAAGGTAAAATTTTATTATTGTTCCTACCATGCTTTTTCCCCTGTATAGTCAGAAAAGAAGATGTCTTTTCTTCATTCTGAAGCTAACATTCTAGCTAAACTTTCAAATTCACATTTTCTGATCTTTAGCCAATATTTAAAGTTTCTTTCCTACTTCCTCCTTCTCTTCTCTCTCCTGACTGCCTGCTCCTTTTAGTTACTTTTCTACTTATTTCCTGACTTTTTTTCCTACCAGAATTCTTACACATAGTGGGTGGACAACCGCAGCATCTGAGTCCACTTTCTCACTACTCATTACTTCTCCAGTTTCCTGAAATTAAACTTAGTAATGTCCCTGAGGTCCACCCACTGGTGAAATCAATGGTCACTCTGCAACCTATTGTTCTGTTCTTGCCACACTGGAAACAAGTGAGGAGCCCCTCTTCAAATGCCTTTTTTCTCTGGCACCTTGCAGTTGTGGCCCTCCCCCACCATCTCACTTTCCTCTCTCCTGCATTGGCTCTCCTCCCTGGGAGTACCCCTCTGGAGTTAACACCACTTCCCAAAACTTACTGTACCTTGCTTTGGACAGCTCATCTTTCGACAGCTCATATGAATACTTTCTTGAATTGTTTCATGGCTACGAATTTCTGCATTCAACAAACATTTGTGAGCCCTTACTCTGTGTCACTGCCGTACTGCATGTCCACTACATACATGAGAAATAAGAAGAGCTGTTTTGTACTTCACTCCAAAGAGAAATAGAAAACTTCCCTTCTGGTTTTTATTTTATTATATTTGGTACTTAAAAAAAAAATCCTCACCCAAGGATATGATTTTATTTATTTTAGAGAGAGAGGAAGGAAGAGAGAGAGGGAGAGAGCAACACCAATGTGAGAGAAAATCGATTGGTGGCCTCCTGTATGTGCCCAGTCAGGGAGGGAACCCACAACCTTTCGGTGCACAGGACAATGCTCCAACCAACCGAGCCACTTGGACAGGGCTTGTTTGGTACTTTTGTGAGCACTGGCTATTTTTAATATTTCACTGAAATCCTATAAGCAGTCATGCATTTACCCATGATGAATATATGTTAGTTTTTCTTTGCTAGCTTGACTTATATTTCATAGTATATCAGGTTAGGGGTTGTATCTTATTCATCTTTGTATCTCCTAGGCCCTTCCCAGAGAACGTGGTAATGACCCCATAAATATTTATTGAATGGCTAGTAAAACATCAAATTATTGTATTATGACTAAAAAATATGTCAACCTAGTGTGAGTTACACTGGTTGATTCATGCTGATCAAAAATTCTGATTAGTAGTTAAATTAGTGAAAATAGAATAACTAATTAACTACTACTTAATAAAAAAGTTAAGATTGAAAAATCATTTTAAACACAAAATCTGTAAAGAAATAACAAGAGATTTCTGGGAGTGAAAGCTTAAGACCTAGGTCTCCATGCCCATGACTCTAAAATGTGAAGCTTAGCCCACACCTCTGCAAGTCCACTGCCCTTCCCGCGGTGCTTCACCGGTCACGGATCACAACTCCTCTCTGATCGTGAATTTCCATGCACATCGATGACATGACCATTCTCACCAATGACAAGATTCACTTTCATTTGTAAGATACTGGACATAATAATATTGTATATTTCATACATTTAGGATGTACAAGGTACATCATAACTACATCTGTCTTCTGTGCATGTTGATTCAATCAACCTTGGTTAGTCATTCAAGTTATTGTTAAAAATAGTAAATGTAAGTACACCCTTCCTGATTAGAAAAAATTAGTAAAGACTATGAGAAAATTTTGGCTAAATGAAGGAAAACATTTAATTAAATGAAAGAGATTACTAAAGTTTATTTTTGGTATTTCCTTTGCCTTTGCAAAAAAAATAAGTAGAATTTTAGCTCTAATCTTTCTCCACAAAGCAGGTAGATAATTACATGTTTAGTAGTTGAATAAATTTAAGAACCTACAATCAAACCCACAGGGAAAAATGGAACTAAGACCAAAAAAAAGCATTTCATGGCAGAAAGTATCTGATATTGTTTCTCTTTTCTATTATTTTAAGTCTGAATTTTAATTAATATTTTCCAATATCCTGACTCAATTTTTTCCTTTTTTTATTTTAATTGTTGTTCAAGTACAGTTTTCTGCCTTTTACTCCCATCCCAGCCAACCCCCTCCAGCCCTCTCCACCTCTGACTCAAATCTTTTATGTTGAAGAAATTATTGAAAGATCGACTAGAAAACTTTTGACATAGCAATAAATATTTATGATCTGCTGCATGTATTGTTATATTATTCATTGACTAGATTCTTAGATCTCTTGCATCCAAAGGCCAGTAATTAGGGATGTGCAGTATGACTTTATGCTTTCCCTGTGTCAGTTTCATGAGTAGAATTCAAAATAGAAATGGGTAACAATCACATGCCTTCAACAGTCATTGGTTACTGTTTGCATAGAAAGGTTAGCTAAAACTAGAAATACAGTGTACCCCCAAAATAATCCAGTATATCTGTTTTATATGTTCTAGACCCAAGGATCCTTATACCTTTACAATTAGCTAATGAGCTAATTGCCCCTTCCACATGAAATGAATCTTGAAATTGTATAAATACTCTTATATATCGAGCCAAACATCCACATAGTTAGAACACAAGCCTGAATATAACCAAACACGGTAGCAATAAGGCAGCTCTCCCACTTTGCACCTGTGGTATTTGTCTTCTCTAAGCCACAATCGCTTCTATAAAATGGGGACAGTATATTCTCCATTAGGTTATTTCAAAGATTAAATAAGATTAAGTCTCTAGAGTGCGTAGCAGAGTTCTTGGCACACAGTTTATCATCCTTATCACATAAATAGTAGCTATGGTTATTATTAGCCAATTTACTCATTGCTCTGTGAACTCCAACAACATATTTATTTGGTAGAAAGTATTTTTGGATGTTTTTTGCATTATCTAGACAATCCCCACCCACCCACACCCTCCCTACCCCTGCAAAAAACAATCAAGAGACTATAAAACTTTCCATTTTCAATTGGTTCATCTGGAACTATATGATTTTTGCATTTTACTATGATTTGCAGGAACTTGAAATTAAAGTTCTAATACTATAATTATAAAATTGTTGCTAAATTTAAGTTTAAAAAGCAAGAAATTGTCATTGTTTTTGACTGTCATTAACTATAGTTTGCTAAAATAGAAAATGTATTGTGACCCTTAAGTGAAAGAATTAACTTACAAACATGTGGATCTATCACATATGTACTCACATAAGGACATGTTCAATAGAGGTAGTAAAAGGGGTCAACTTCAGATCTTTGATGATGATCCTTTGCTAACTTATTCCAATCAGCTTCAGTAATGTTTAATAATAGTAACCTCGAGAACAGCAGGGAATTAGCTTCTTTTTCTCTGTGCCATTTGTCTGTTGTATCTGAGGATAGAATAATCCCCCATTGTCTACAGGGAAGTTGCTGCATATTTTCCTGAAGCTCCTAGGCTAGTGGCGTTATTCATCACCAAAAGAATCTGTGTACAGTATCTAGCATAGAGAGGGGAGTGCAGAGGTGTTCTCTCTCTCTCCCTCTAAGTCAAAGAAATAATAACTACCTTTCTCCGGATTCCAAATTTTTAGTACAGCCAAAGAAAATTTTTTCTTCCCCTTTGCCATGTGTTTGAAGGATTTTTAATTGGCAGTCTTTGGCGTATATGGGCCAATGGGAAGACTGACTTCTCGATACTAGTATAAAATATTGCTCCTTCAGAAACCGAAATTGGAAATAAAAGCATCCAAGTTTGAACGATCAAAGTCTGTCAGGGAAGATTCACATCTGCCAAGTCTGTTTCCCTCTTAACAAGTTAGAAGGGGTCGCTCATCAAACCTTGGACCAGTGTGTGTGCAAAATATAAATATACAGTCACATTTTTAGCACGGCACATTTATTCCTTCTGCCAGCTATTTTATGAAGCTCAGCAATTTAATGCTGCTCCAGTTCAGAAATCCATATGGGAGAAATATTCTGGCATCTCTTGTTTCCGCAAGCAGCAGGGGCTCGGTAGTTTTTCACGTGAAGGGAGGGAGAGAGGAGATCAACATGATCTAGTATGTTACACCGCTAGTTAAGGATGGTTGACGGGCTTGCAGTGGAAGCACTAGCCAGACCCCTCTCCAGAAATACCACAGAGGGATTTAGAAATCTAGAGGCGAGAGTTTCCCTGGCCAAGCAGCCCCACCAATACAGACACCCTTGCCTCCTATCCAGAGACTCGGGACCAGCACTCAGTTCACAGTGGAGCAAGGAGTGTGTGTTTTTTTTCCAAAAGCAATTCAAGGAAACGACTTCACAGAATCTTATCTGGAGTTTTGAAATAGAATTTTTTGCCCATTTTGTATACCAATTCTACAGTATCAAAAACTAAATCCTACTTTCCTCTGACTAAAACTTACTGTTTCCATCTGTCTTAAAAGCATGTGTAGGTGGGTAGGTCAGGTAGCAAACACTCAAGAGTCAGAAACACTCTCACCCATTGGACAGGAGGCACCAGTCTGAAATGAAGTGAGTGCACCAACACTCCGCTCTGTTATTCAGTTTCCTTGCTCACTCAGAATGGCTGAAAATGGACAGTTGCAAGTAGGGCAGCATAAACTGTTGGAAAGCATGTCCATGGACAGTTCCTGCTCCGCCCCCGCCAGCTCTCTGCCAGCATTTCAGGAGTTGGGGTAAGATCAGAGATGATGGTAGGTCAGGCCATGTTGGCCTCTAGGAGCCACTTAATGGGTTTTTTAATCATGCTTGCTCCGGATATACAGTTAATGCTGTGTGGAAATAAGAATACATGTTGCTTAATGTCCATGTAAACAGATGACTCTTTCCTACAAAGTCCCTCTGCCTCTCAAGTTTTCAGGGGGCTGTGTGTGGCTGAGAATATTTCTGTGATGCATCTGCCTTCATGTGTGCTCCTAACATAGGAGAGGACAAGAGGACTCTAAAATATTTTTATCTTGCTTTGCAAGTTTCATTCCTGCCAAAGGTTTTAAGAGTTTAAAGTCTTTTCTTTTTATTTCCTTCTAGTGCAATCACAAGTTCTGTTTAGATACAAGGACTATTTTCATTTTATAGGGTCCCTATGAAAACTTCTTAGTCATGTTTTGGTGTTTAAAATTCATTACATTGTTGTAGAGAAATGACAAGTTCACTGACCA
The DNA here is from genome assembly GCA_004027735.1 of Carollia perspicillata. Classification (NCBI taxonomy): domain Eukaryota; kingdom Metazoa; phylum Chordata; class Mammalia; order Chiroptera; family Phyllostomidae; genus Carollia; species Carollia perspicillata. The sequence goes on along the minus strand of PVKM010006989.1, from coordinate 32,535 downwards.
TTTTATCCTGTTGAATTCCTTGAATTCCTAAAGTGAGCCAGCTGTTTAGAAACCTCTGCTCTGGAGCTTGGAGCTTTGCAAGGCAGTCTTTTGTGCTTTCCTTTTGGCAGTCTTTTGTGCTTTCCTTTTGTTGTTTCATCTTTGCCAGATCAGCAAACAATCAGTGCCTTTAGAGTTCTTAGAATGTATTTTCTTTCTCCTTTCCAACAAAGCGAAATGCAAGTATTTAAATGTATCTTACCACTCAACGCCAAACACAAAAGAAATGTAAATAGATCTTCAGGCTAATTCACATCTGCCAGGGAGTAATTGTTGGATGCTTGCTGATTTAGCATAATTTTTTAAAACCAGGCTTTTAATTAGGCATCTGCACGGGGTCACAAAGATGAAATTTTAAAATGTGATTAAGAAGTCTTTCATTCTTTTGAGAAATGTGTAGCCATGCTAAGGTCTTGGTATCCTTCTGCCTGTAGAGTATTGGAGTAACTGGCTGCATTTGCAGAAAATCAGAGAACCTTGGGGCGAAGTCCCAGAGTCCTGTCACTCACCTGTCTAACCGCAAGGCTGAAATCCCCAAAGCCCTGCGTGAGCACAGTGGGGAAGCATTCCACAATCTCACCAGATGTAGGGGCTCTTAAAGCTGCACCTTAGAAATTATCCATTTCACGTGAAAGGAATTTAGACCAAGACAAGTTAAATCGCTTAGGCAAGATCACACGACGATTGACTAATTTATACCAGAGCTTATGTTTCACGACAGCGACAGAGTTTTGCGGATCACAGGGCCCTGTCGTCTTTCTGCCTGGGCATTCTCAAAGCCCTCTTCCAAACAGCACATTTTGCAGGACGGCAGAAAGTGGACTGAGCTACTGCGATGGATTCCCTGGTGTGCAACTGCTTGCCTCTCTGCCTCCTTTCACTAATTTAGCTAGTTAAGAGAATGTTGCAGTTCATCTCTCAATATTCATATTCAGGATTTAAAGACATTTCACCCAGCCTTCTGACTCGTATGATTTGAGGGACCCAAAAGAGTCCCCAAGTCAAAATAAGTCCTGGAGTGTTTGACGTTTTTAACATTCATGTTGAAGTCTTGGGCTCAGTTCTTGAATCTCACCTAATCATCAGTGTGACTCTTGAGAAGTTACTTAACTTCTCCTTGGCTCACTTTCCACGCGTATAAAGTACAGATAACAATGCTTATCACATATGGATTTTGTAAGGATTAGTGATACAGAGTTTGTAAATGCCAAATAAACATTCAATATATTAAAATGGTAGTCACCACGGTCAGAGAAATTCCCAGTGCTATTAATGTGGTTGAGTGGGTTGAAGTTTTAGACTGTCAGGACGAGTAACACACCCAACAATAGGAGGTGGTCAGGAAGATGGCCAAACGTGTAAAGCTGGCCTCAGAGGGTGACTTTAATGGGGACTTTGGTTTGTGAGTGGGGACAAAGGAAGAGCAGAAGCAGGAAACTGGAAGGAACGAAGCATGTATAGGGGCACAGCCCAGGGCTTACACCCACCGAAGCAGAGCAGGTTGGGCAGACACGGGAGCTGCTGGGAGTGGAGCCTGAGAGCCTTGTGTGCCATGCGAAGGAATGTCGCCTCAGTTCCCTCTCTGTGAGCAGGCACTGCAGAACACTAAGTAGGGAGAACATGAACAAGTGTGGTACAGACGATGAACTGACTGGAAGGCACGTGGAAAGCAAGTGCCCTGCTCTTTGAAGGCACTGGCACTGATGCCCTTGGACACACCCCCAGGTCCTCAGCCAGTCCTGACCAGGAAGGGGAATTTTTTAGCAATTCGTGTACTCCTAGAGGTCAAAATGGGGTGAGACTAGGGAATTCCACAGTCCCGTGGGATCATTGATTTATGCCATATGCTAGGCTCTCTTCTCCTCCTTCCCTTGTCTTTTCTGCTAAGACATCAGGAAGACAAGCTAAGGGACTGTTGCAGAGGGCATACAATAGATGGTAAGGTCCTGTCCTTAGATGGTAGAAGTAGGAAAAGAAAGAAAGGAACCAAAGGAAGAGATGTCCAAGAGGTAGAATCCAAAACTCTTTGCCTTAGAATGTCAGGGTGAAGAAAATACCTTAGATCATCTGGTTCAGCATCTGTTTTTATAACATGGTGTCTGACTCACAATAGCAGTTGAGTATAATAGATCTTGAATGAATGAATTAATGAATAAATGAGGGGTATGACCCACAGATGTGTTGACAGCACTAATTATTGGCATACTTCGCACAAGCACATAAAACTCCTGACACCTAAATCAGTGCCCTCTCCATTATGCTACAGTTTGCCTCATCATGTAGGGGGGGAGAGGTTAAAACATTATCTCAACCTTATTTTAGTACTACAGCTCATTTTCATTCAGAATGTCATTTACAATGTAGCACATAAGAATTAATAAACTAAAATTCTTCTGATAAAGGCATTTTGTCCTGTCTCTGACACCTTTCATAACCTAAATATTTGACTTTGCATTCCTGCATAATTTGGTGGCTTTTTGAAATAATGCTATCTGCAAGACAGATATTTAAGGTCAGTAGAACCACAGTAAGGTCCAGAACCTCTAAGGTGGAATCTGTTTCAATTGACGGCTCTTTTTCTTTAAAGCGCAGTTTACATTTTTTATTTATGATTTGCTCCTTTACTTATTTATGCATTCATTGGTTGCTTCTTGTATGTGCCCAGACTGAAGATCAAACCCACCACCTTGGCATATCAAGATGATGGACCAACTGAGCTACCCAGCAAGGGCCAATGGCTGGTACTTTTTATAATTTTCATTCTAAAGCAACCTTCTGGGTATTTTAGAAAATGCTTCAATTTACTCCACATAATAATACTTCTGCCTTTAAAAGAACAGAAATCAAGGAAATAGTCTTGATTTTTTAGCAAAAGAAATTATATTTAGATATAAGGAAAGACAATGAAAGATGCAGAACACTGTGATAGATTCATCAGGGAACCTGAGAAAATAAGACAAGGGATCACTTATTCCCGTGGGCCCTTATCTCTGGACCTTTCTCACGAGGTGAAATAGCTGAGAATAGGTAGAGACCCACACATCCGGATGTTCTAAGCTCCCTCTGCTGCCCCAGGGCGGCCGCTACACAGTGCAGACGTGCTCTTGTCTTTCAGACTCCTCCATCCTGACCACACTGTACTTCCATTCCAGGAGGATCCAGGATTCTTTCACGAGGCACCAGTCTGTCTTGTTGGGAAACGGTGCATGTGGTTACAAGACGGACATAACTGCCCTGTCCAATTTCTGCAATCAAGCTGCCAAATACTTTCATAAACTTCAGCTGTTGCTTTGCAGATATTTGTAATTGCACCTATTTATTCTTTCTCATCCTTAGGACACATTTACTTTCCAATCATTGTCAGTCATTTGTTAAAATTTTCAAATGCATATTTCTATATGTAGCATTACTATAGTGCTGTGGCACTTACAGGACATTTCACAGACATCTGTTTCCTGTAAGGTAGGTAGAACAGGTATTGTCATCTCCTTCTTACAGACGAGGAAACTGATGTTGCATGACCTGCTCAGAGAGCAACCGAGGAGACCCAGCTTCAACTCTGTTTGTCCATCTGACATGCCACAGTCCTTCACTTTGGAAAAGAAATTTTGTCAAGAGCAGTTATTTTCAATTTAATTGAAGTGATGCATAGTACACCCCCAAAAGTAAATGTCGAATTTTATTATGTTTGTGGGTGTTGTAGAAATGAGTGAAAATGAATATTGAATATTATAATAAAATAGTCTACTATAATAAAATTACATATATTAGTATTAAAAACACAAACTAATACAAGCTTCAGATAATAAAGGTAAATCAAATCTAATTATCTGGAATGGAAATTTAAAAATAGTCATTTTTCAATGTAGACTACATGTAATTGGTAAGATGGAAACTGTCAGTGAGAATTTTGTTTCTCTTAGCAAAAATCTATATGACTTGGCACAAATAGAAGTTAGAAACACTAAAGGCAGTAAATTTAGCTATGGAATCTATTCCAGTTTTCCTCTGGCTAAATCCCTCTATCCTTTATTCGATAAGAATTTATCCTAAATACCTAGAGTTCTCAACATAGAAATGATACTCCATGTATTTTGTGGAGAAAACTTGGAACAGGTAGAAAACTTCCAGAAAGGAATAAGTCTGAGAGAAACCTGTAGTCACAAACATGAGATACGAGCAGTCTGAAGAGGAATAATGGATGTCTTTGAAGACGTAAGGAAAGAAACGATCTAGTCAGGAAGAAGTTACCCGTAGTAAAGAAATGCACTTGGTGGTGGAGGAATAGCAGAACTCAGTTAAAAGGCAAGTAGCAAGTTGTACATTGTGAGCAGTAAAGATACCATCTTTATTAGAATGGTAACTTACTGGATGGTCAAGACAAAAATAAGTCGGAAAGACTTTTGGCAATGAGTGTTAAACAGCAGGCCCAAAGATGGAGTCGTTTGAACTTAATAGAGGAGACTGTAGGATGAGAACGACGTGTGAAGAAAATCATTCTTGTCTGGTCCGAGGTGGTGGTTAAGGAAGGTGGACAGCAAGCGGTGAGAGAGGGCTGAAGGGAAGACTGCAGACCACAGCGACTCAAAGACATGGAAGCAGAGAAAGGAAGTAGAAAACCAAGCCCATTTTTAGCAATGCTTTAAGAGGGCCTTATTTCATCCAAAATGATGAAATACCCAAGAGGTATCCAATATTAAATTCTGATTTTCATGGCTGAGAAAGAAACCTGTTATCTTAGAACATTTTCCCATAGAGTCCAGCAGATTTAAACCTCCTGCTCCATTAGCTTCATTCTCCTTCGCTGGCTCCTTCCCATAATTGGGAGTCAGCACGTTGTGAGACCAGCCCTGTGGGGATGCCAAGCTCATCAATCACCCCAAGTTTAACCAACAGGCTGGAGGTCAGCAGCCCCAGAACCAGCTGGCTTCAATGTGGCCTAAAGGAAATGGCCACACCGGAAATGGGGGAACCTTGCAGGCAACGTGGCAATGAAGAGGTCTGCTTGGTTTTCAAAAGAAATGCATTATCTTCTTAATGGAGAACCTCTCTTTGGTAAAATTAAAAGTTTTCACAAGCATCATCTCATTCTCACAGTAACCCCATGAAAAAGAAAATAGCGGAGATATTTTTCATTCCCATTTTGTAAAAGAATAAATTGAGAGATAGAAAGATCAAATGACTCTTTTCCAATTCTCCCTCCTAAGTAGGCCAGCAGGGTTGGGGCTAGCGCCAATTTTCCTAATGAGGTTTCTTTTTGTGCTCTTAAGCCCAGTCTGTCCCAGGACTTGGCATGGTACCATCAGATGACATACACCAGGTGGCTCGTATTTTTATTTCACAACATGTAAATGACATTCATACAGCACAGTCTATAAATATCCTCCCCAGTCAGTTCTATCTGAACAAGCAAGTGTTTGCTTACATCTCTGCTTACAACAGTTTTGGCATGATGCATGTCTAGGCAGACATAGACATAGATGTAGATGTACATGCAGATACAGATATAGATAGATATGTAAATATAGATAGATATGTAGATATAGATAGATATATAATTTATCCTCGCTGGAGGACAATTTTTTCATTACTTTTAGAGAGAGAGGGAAGAAGAGAGGGAGGGGAGAGAGAGAAACACCGTTGCAAGAGAGAAGCATTGATTGGCTATCTCCCGCATGTGCCCTGACCTGGAACTGAACCTGCAACCTTCTAGTTACAGGACAATGCTCCATCCAACTAAACCACACCAGCCTGGGCGCATCATATTTTTTTTTAAGTGAGCAGTTGAACACTCTCAAGTTGTTAGACAGTTTTAACTGTGATAACTGACCCCTCATCTTTTACATTCAGAAATCTGCGTAGCTCCACAAGATATTGTTGTAGGGTCCTTTATCATTCACTTGCTTGATGACTTGAAAAATTGCTCCAAGTGGAAAATATCCATAAATTATGAAAGGCAGTCTAACTAGGAACCACAAGTAGTTCTCATTCTGCTTATGAATAGCAAGGTTACATTAAAACTAAACAAAATAATAATAACATTAATCGCTATAATTCAAATAACTACTCTTTAGACCTGGCAGGGTTGCTTGAGAGCTTTGAGCATTACCCTTAATTCCTTTCCCCCTATGAATTTCCGGCATAGCAGAGAAGAGGATGAAGCATGCTTGGGGACTGGGGCATCTGTTAACAGTGATTAAGGTCAGGGAGAACCGTACAGGATCATAGCATTTGTTACCCTCCTGCCTTTGACTTGCCCACTGAGAAACTGATACTCATCCTTGACTGTGACTGTGGTGGGAATATCTCGATGGGACTGTCCTGATTTTGTAGAAGGATATAACCAAGGACAGATAATAACTACTGAAATAGCAATCACCCTTTGCATAACAGTTTGTAGCTTACAAACCCCTTCACCTGCATGATCTCTTTTGTTATTTACCTTAGATCAGTGAGGTACTATTATTGTTGTTCCTCATTACTTCTGAAGCATCTGAGTCATGGAGGATTTCAGTTAGTTTTGAAAGTCACACAGTCAGTAAGTGACAGAGCTGAAAATCAAACCAAAGTTGTTTGACTCCCAGGCCCATGTAATGTCTGCCCCACCATGCAACCACCCACACCTGCAGAAAATGCTAGATCAAGAATGGATATGGGAAGGAAGGTAATCACTGTGTTAAAAAACAAAACTATTCAAATAGGAAAAATGGGGAAATGAGATGTACTGCAAACAAAACCCAAATGACCAATAAATTTATGAAAAGCTGCTCACTCTCACTAACAATCTGGAAGATGAAAATTAAAACCATGATCACACCCAAAAAAGTAGCCAAAGTTAAAAGTCTGAGAATGCCAAGTACTGTGACAGAGGGAAAGCAATGAAAATCCTGACGTTACCAATGGGAGTGCAAATTGATTTGACCTATTTTGTCAGCCATTGGCCATTATCTAACAAAGGTGCAGATGCACGGGGCTCGTGCCTAGCAGTTCTATGCCAGAATTCATACCTCAGAACAACTCTCCATATATGCCCAAGGGCCATGGAAAGAGTTATGTTTAACCAAAAATTCACAAGAACCCTAGTGCCTATTAACAGAAGAATGGCTAAATATTAATAAATAGTGACATAGTCATCCAATAGATACTACACTACAATGAAAATTAATGAGTTTGAGGTATCGATATCAAAATAGATAAATATCACAAATATATTTTGAGGGAAATTACAGAATATTAATATGTATGTAATTCACAAAAGGTTTAAAATATGCAAAAATTCATGTTAAGGATATTTTTATTCCCTAAATATTGCTTAGGGGTATTATTTATGGGTACCTAGATGTGTTATAAAAACATAAAGTACATGTGAATAACAAGCCTCAAATGCAGGACAATGGTTACCTTTGGAAAGAGCAGGAAGTGAATACAAGTGGGAGAGGGCTGCTCCCCAGGGCTCTTCAACTGGTCTGAGCGGTGTTCTAATCATTAAGCTAGATGGTACGGAGATCATACACAGGTGTTTATTATTCTTTCAACTTTTTACTGTGTAAAATAAATAACTTTAAAAATAGAAGAGGCAGCATGAGAAGGAAAATAAGTTGTCTGGATCAGTCACTTCTCTGGGATGACCAGAACCAGTTGAAAATGATCCAAAGATTCCCCACCTCCCCCAGTCTACTGAGGACTCACAGTAGAGTTTGTCCATCCCAGTTCAGTCCTGAGTCCCGGTCTAGTGTCCCAGCCATTACACCCGCCCCCTTTCTGATGGACATAATTGAAGACTGAAGCTGCATGTGATCAAACCCATAGTCTGTAACGTTTTCTACAGTCAGACCTAACCTGGATCCCTGAAAATGTTCGTTTAACTTTTCTGTCGCCTTATCTTTAGGGTTTTTAAGCAATTCTCTAGAATTTGGAAAGAGTGTTAACCCAGACTATACTGTTGAGGACATTTTACTCAGTAGTGTTTTATTCATAGATATATTTTTAGTGCATTTAGTAGAGAAATAATAACAAACACTTAAGAAAAGCCAGAAAAGTATTTAACTCTGATAGTTCAATTCTGTTTTTCTATTTGGGGGTTTGCAATTTTGGTGGACAAAGGTGACTAGAATAAAATCCCTAGCCATTTACACTACCCATTTCAGAATGATCCTGATAATTGATGTCTGTGGAGTTACTTATTTGACAATCTGTCAAACATGTCATCATTTCACACATACTCCTCAGCATAGTAAGGCACAATCTCAATTTGCAAGTTCAATTCTCAAACATTATGGCTTTTGAGGATAGAAATATTAACCCATGTTAGAGCAGCTCTCCAAAAATAAAACTATTATTCAGACATCATTGAATTTTTAAAACAAACATATTTTTCTGCATTCTAAGGAAGAAATACTACTTCTATGAAAATATTTTGTAATGAATAATTTGCATCCAGGGCATTTTTAATATCATAAAGTTTACTGTTAACCAGTAGACTTCTGTAACTGATAATTCATTGAGGAGAGAGGACAAATGCCTTTTTGAAAAGATCTACAGAAATTTCAATTGTGTAAGATGAGAGGATGAGTATATGGCAGCTCTAGGTTTGAAAGTGCGAGTCCCAAATCCCCTCCATCTTATTTTAGCGATAATAACATTAATAACATTCCACATTTTTTGGACCACTCACCATGTGTCAGGCACTATACCAAGCACTTCTGCATTATCTCATTTCATCCTCACAATCACTTTACAGACGAGGGACTCATGGCTCAAAGCAGGTAAGTCATTTGCCCAATATGTCATATCTGCTAAGTAGCAGAGCCAGGATATTGTCCCAGATCCCTAATCCTAATAACTCTGCTCTTGACCTTTATATGTAGATTCTTGGAACCTTTGCAATTATACCTTGCAATAGACAAAATGTATCTCTGATATGATATATATTATGTCATTATAATATCATTATATATATCATTACATATATTTGATCATATATATATATAAATGGGCAAAATATTTTCCTCTTCTATGAAAAAAAGAAAAAAGGCAGTTGACTCAGACAAGCGATATCAAAAATAAAACCATGTACTAGGGCTCCAAACTTTTTATCCAAAACTTTTGACCACGACATCTCAATGGTTTGAAAATTTTATTAACTGAAATGCACTGAAGATGGAAATGAAGATGAAAAAGAAACATAGAATGAGGGCTTCTTCAAGGTACAAATTCTTCTAAACTTTTATTTCTGACCATTTATTTCTGAATATGAAGTTGTTTCTGAACTTCAAAGATAACCATATAGCATTTTTTTTCATTATTTGATCTGTATATTTGTTGGCAGACCTGTTGTAACCTTGAATAACCTATAGTAAATTTAAATATTATTCTAGTTGATTTCCTCACTGCTTCCTGAGAAACAGAGCACCACTTCACTGGTCTTATAAATAATTCCATTTCTCTATGTCATTGTTAATTGAACTTACATCACATTGTCAATCTCTTTCTTTTTTCCCCACAGGTGATGTCATTGTCTATATTAATGAAGTTTGTGTCCTTGGACATACTCATGCAGATGTAGTCAAACTTTTCCAGTCTGTTCCTATTGGCCAGAGTGTCAGCCTGGTATTGTGTCGTGGCTACCCTTTGCCCTTTGATCCTGAAGATCCTGCTAACAGCATGGTGCCACCCCTTGCAATAATGGAGAGACCACCTCCAGTGATGGTCAATGGAAGACATAACTATGAAACGTATTTGGAATACATTTCTCGGACCTCACAGTCAGCTCCAGATATAACAGATCGGCCGCCCCATTCTTTGCACTCAATGCCAGCAGACGGCCAGCTAGATGGCACATATCCACCACCTGTCCACGACGACAATGTGTCTATGGCTTCGTCTGGGGCCACCCAAGCTGAACTTATGACCTTAACCATTGTGAAAGGTGCCCAGGGCTTTGGCTTCACTATTGCTGACAGTCCTACAGGACAGCGGGTGAAACAAATACTTGACATTCAAGGATGCCCTGGCCTGTGTGAAGGCGACCTCATCGTGGAGGTCAACCAGCAGAATGTGCAGAACCTGAGCCATACAGAAGTGGTGGATATACTGAAGGACTGTGCCATTGGAAGTGAGACTTCCTTGATTATCCATCGAGGAGGTAAGACAAAGCTGGCTCAGCAATTAAATGTGTAGGTAAAATAATAGGACCTTTACAATAATGTTGCAAAAATGGAAGTTTCTCTGGGGTTGAATGAAGTCATACTTTAAAAAATAAAGGCAAAAGGGTAAGAGAAAAACATGAGCCCAGGAAGCTGTGTTTTTTCTTAATTGTGAGAATATATCTTTCCCTATTTTATATGAAACACAACAAAAATAGTGCTTTCAGTCTTACAGACTTATATTGTTAGGAAGTTGAAGGTTAAACATTGAATACCCAAGTACGAGTGGGTTATAATTCAAAAGTTTGTTAATGTGTCGGTTGTAGAAACCTCAAACTGGTTTCCCATTGACTTGATTTTTAAAAACCTGATTTTTCCAGCAGAATCAATGCTCTGGTTTGTGCTTAGGATTCCAGGCCAGCACATGAAAGCTGGTTCAAGCCCTTACAAGCCCAGTGTAGTCTTGATAATCCCCGTAAAGATCACTGGGAGCTGTGTCACCGTAGAAAAATCTCCCAGAGTTGTGAACAGCGTTGCTCACAACCCTTCTTCCACTACTACAGGACTGCTCCAGCAATAATTATTACACACAGTGCCTCCAGGACCTGAGAAGAAAGTTACAGAACAGGGTTCGGGCTAAAGTTCTGGGCTGCACATTCTGAGTGACGTGTGGAGATGGAGCAGTGAGGAGTGTGATAGGAGCTCTGAACTCTGGATGTTTTTCCTCTTCTACCTTCTCTGTGGGGAAGGATGGGAGTGAACATGTCTGTACCATGTGCTCTTGATTACCCATGAAACGAGAGAAAGGAGGGAAGGGCCGTAGAGAGACATAGAGAGGATACTTGAGAACAGTGTAAAAAGTGCCCGGGCTGAGACCTGACTTTCCAGTTAACCAGGTGTCTCATCTGATATGTTGGGATAATGCTACCTAACCTGATGGTCATGTCTTTCATGTCGGATGGCCCACAATAGGTGCTCGTTAAATTTCCGTTGAGTCTAAATTAGCACCGAAGCTGCAGCAGGGGTAGGTCAGAAGGAGCAGCACTACGAGGAACTCATGCGTGAAGAACACATGTGTGGCGAACATATGTGATTGCCTATTCCAAGCACTAAAACAGCACGAAAGCTCTGTCAGTTTGAAATGCAAATGAAGTAGTGTGAGCTGAAAGAAGTGCCCTTTACGATTTTTTGGCCCTCTCTGCAGGTGTGTCCCCTTCAAGGAAGCACACACGTTGTGGCCTCCTTGTGTGAAAAGGGTCACACTATACTAAGCGTTTGTGGGCAACACCATACAAAGTGTTATGTTCCTGTATTGAAAAAGGAAAATAATATAATAGCAAAAACAATCCTAAATCTTAAATTTTACCTTTTAAGGCATTGTTATAAAATAGCTGATGAAACTTGATAACTAAATATTGACAGTGTATTTTAATTTCTCTCATTGCTTAAGATTAAAACTAACATTCTTAATTAAATAAGTCATATCTTTATAATGTGCACTTGACAATCAAACATTGTAACAGGTTCTTGAAATTAAAACATATAACTAAAAACCACTCTACAGTAATCACTGTGTGATTCATAGAAACATGTTTGGACACGTGTATAATGACCTTTCTAAAGGCATGGAGAAGAAGTATTTTGAAATTGTTTTTTATATGTATTTATTATACATTACGTATTATTGTGTAATATGGATTTATATTTTTGCCATTGGTACCTTCTGAAAACATTTATTATGTGCCTGCTGTCAGCTAGACTGCCCTATTTTTCTCTCCACTCCCCCCATTTAATCCTCAAATATTAATTTTGTTTGCATGTTGTTTGCGTTTGGGATGAGGAATGGTTTTTTATTTTGTGTCTAGTGTAGAACTGTAGAATGTAGTATACCGTGGTGCTTAAAGTACTTCTAGTCAAAAAATCTCTTGTTGCCCCAAATTCCCACAATTTGCACTCATTTCTCTGAAATTAACAGAAATTAACACCATGATTGTGTGATGAAATTCACTTTGATTCTATTAGTAGAGCTAATCATGAATGTTTATGGCCTCATTCAGATAAGTATAGATCTTCAAGAGCAGGTTCATTGGCCTGGGTCCTGGCGACATGATCATGGTTGTTTGTTTGTTTGTTTGTTTGTTTTTAATCATTTACTAAGATGTTTTTATTTAAAAAGTAATAATGTACATGATTTAATACATTATTTTTAATACAGTATTTTTGAGCAAATAGTATCAGAAGGTATATATTGGAAGTAATTCTCTCCTGTTCCAGACTTTCAGTTCTTTCTCAGAGGGTAACGTGTTTTCCATACACATGCAGAAATTTTGCATTCCTAACTAACACGTACTTGAATATATCTAGTATATTAAATATATATGAGGTAATTTTATACATAGATGTATCTTGCTCTGAAATCTTGGTTATTAGGATGCAATTTATTTTTTACCACACACCATTGTGATACAATTTATATATCATAAAATTCACCAATTATAAGTGTACACTACAGCAATTTTGCTAAAATTATATATATAACAATCACCATAATCCTCAGAATATACATCACCCTAAACTCCCTTAGTCCAAGATCATCACTAATATGCTTTCTGAATAATTTTGCTTTTGTATAAATTTTCTTACAAATGGAACCATACAGTATTTAGTCTTTTACTTAGCATGACAGTGTTGAGATTTGCCCATGTTGGTGCACTTATTGCTAGTTTATTTCTTTTTGCTGCTGAGTAGTATTCCATTGTATGGATATATCACTTTTTAAAATCTATTACCCAGTGGATGGACCTCAGTTGTTTTCAGTTTTTGGTATTTATAAATGATGTTGCTATGCACATTGGATAGTAGTATTTGTGCACATACATTTTCATTTTTTCTGGGTAGGTACCTAGAAGTGGTACTCTAGGTTACATGAAAAGTGTATTTTAAATTGTTAAGAAATTTCCAGAATGTTTTCCAAAATGACTGTAACTTTTTAACATATCCACTAGCAAAAAAAGCATATCCAATTTCTGCCCATTATTGTCCACACTTGGTATCAACAATCTTTGAAAATATTCATTTTAGTGGGTATATAGTGATACTTTTAGTGGTTTTAATTTATATTTCTCTGATCTGTTTATGTGTTTATTAGCATTCATATATCTTCTTTGGTGACATGCCTACTCAATATTTGACCCATTTGTATATTTATTGGGGTGTTTTATGAAATTATCAAAGTTCTTTATATATTCTGAGTACAAGTCTTTTAAAAGATTTATGATTTGCAAATATTTTCTCTTGGTCTGTAGCTTGTCTTTTCATTTTCTTTTTTTTATTTATTATTTTTCAATTACAGTTGACATACAATATTATATTAGTTTCCAGTGTGTACCCTAGTGATTAGTTATTATAGAACTTACTATGTGATTGTCCTTATAAAACTCATACCCATCTGACACCATACGTAGTTATTACAGTGTTATAGACTCTATTCCCTATGCTGTGTTTTTTATTCCCATGACTCTTCTGTACTTCACCAATCTGTACTTCTTAATCACTTCACCTTCATCACCCATCCTCCAGGCCCCTCCCATCTGGCAACTGTAAAAATGTTCTCTGAGTCCTTATCTATGAGTCTGTTTCTGTCTGCTTGTTCATTTATTTTGGTTTTTTAGAGTCAATTGTTGATGGATATGTATTCATTGTCATTTTATTGTTCATATTTTTATCTTTTTTTTTTCATTTCTTCTTCTTCTTAAAGAAGACCCTTGAACTTTTCATGTAATACTGGTTTGGTGATGATGAACTCCTTTAGCTTTTTCTTGTCTGGAAGCTCTTCAACTGTCCATCAATTTTATTTTTATTTTTTTTATTTTATTTACTTATTTTTAGAGAGAGGGGAAGGGAAGGAGAGAGGGAGAGAAACATCAATATGTGGTTGCTTCTCGCATGCCCCCTACCGGAGGCCTGACTTGTCCTGCGCCCCAGGCATGTGCCCTGCCCAAGAATCAGTGACCCTTTGGTTCTCAGGCCAGCATTCAATCCACTGAGCCACATAAGCCAGGGCTATCCTTCCATTTTAAATGATAGCTTTGCAGGGTAGAATGATCTTGGTTGTAGGTCCTTGCTTTTCATCACTTTGAATATTTCTTGCCAATCCCTTCTGGCCTTCAAAGTTTCTATTGAGAAGCAGCAGACAGTCCTATGGGAGCTCCCATAGGTAAATAACTGTTTTTCTCTTGCTGCTTTTAAGATTCTCTCTTTGTCTTTAACATTTGGCATTTTAACATTATGCCAACATTATAATGTGTCTTTGTTTGAGCCTCTTTGGATTCATCTTGTTTGGGACTCTCTGTACTTCCTGGACTTACAGTCCAGGTCTATCTCCCTCACCAGGTTAGGGAAGTTTTTTGTTACTGTTTTTTCAAATAAGTTTTCAATTTCTTGCTCTCTCTCTTCTTTGGGCATGCCCATGAATGCCAATGTTTGTATGCTTGATGTTGTTCCAGAGGCTCCTTACACTATCCTCATTTTTTTGGATTCTTTTTGCTTTGAGTTGTTCTGATTGAGTGTTTTTCACTTCCTCATATTCCAAGTCACTGATTATATTCTCAGCTTCACCTATTCTACTGTTGATGCCTTGTAAATTATTCTTTATTTCAGTTAAGTATCCTTCATTTATGACTGGTTCTTTCTTTTATTTTTTCCATGTCCTATTTTATGCTGTTGAAGTTCTCATTGATTTTATCTATTCCTTCCTTAAATTCATTGAGCATCCTTGTAACCAATGTTTTGAACCTCGCATTTAGTTAATTGCTTGTCTCTGTTTTGTTTAGTTCTTTTTCTGGAGTTTTGTTCTGTTCTTTCATTTGGGACATGTTTCTTTGTCTCCTCATTTTGGCAGTCTCCCTGTGTTTGTTTCTATGTATTAGGTAGAGCTGTTATGTTTTTCAGGCTTGGTACAGTGGCCTAATGTAGTAGATGGCAGAGCCTTCTCATTTACCTGAGCTAGGCACTCCAGGTGCACTCTCCACCCACCACCACGTGGGCTGTGTACACCCTCTTGATGTAGTTGAAGCTTGATTGCCGTAGGCACATCAATGGGCCGTATTTACCCCCAGGCCAGTCGGCTGCAAGGACTGGCTAGGACCACCATGGAGGATCAGCTGTACTGGGTCATACCCCACAGAGCAGGACTTCCTTCAGTGGAGCTCTGGTACCCATTGTGTCCACCCCTTGAATGTGTCGCTTGTGGAGGTGGTTGGGTGGTGCTTTGACATGGTCTGAAGCTGTCCACTGCTTGTTCTGAAGCCTCGTAGGACAGGCAGGCCAACATCAGCCACCATCTGTGTTCTCCCTGAGGCCTCCTGGCATGAACTACAAAGCAATCTGCAGATGGCTGCTACTTGTGCTGGGCTTGGAGGTACCCAGGAGGGGTCAAGCTGTAAACCAAGGCAGGCTGCTGCTAGTGTCAGGCCTGGGGCCACTTAGCAAGAGATATGGGGTATGCCAAAGCCAGCTGCTGCTGGTTTGAGAGATTTTAGTAAAGTCTGAAGCTGAGCCAAAACAGGTTATTTGTATGGAAAAGCAACTAGAAACAGCTTGGATAGGCCAGATAGTTGGTGGGCAGGGTCTCAGGGAATCACCAGGGCCAGGTAAACAGTGATAACCAGGTTGATGGAAACTCAGCTATGGTGCCCACCTGCTGACTCTGTTGGTGGGATGGCAGTGCTCAGAAAAGGAATGGCCCATGCCAGCACTCCTTGTCTGGGAGAAAGCTGCCCTGCAGCTCTTTGTCCTGAAGTCAGACAATTAAGTTCCTCCCCATGTATCCCTGGTGCTGCCCCCATGCTGGAGCTCAGAGTGAGTTTGGTAAGTCTGTGCATGGGCCCTTTAAGAGGAACATCTGGGACTCCAGAAGCCCTCCATCACACTCAGCCACAATCCCCACTGGTTTTTATAGCCAGAAGTTAAAAGGACTTCTCTTCCTGGCACTGGAACCCTAGGCTGGGTTCCTGGTGTGGGGCTGGGACCCCTCACTTCTCAGGTGGGACATCCACTGCTGTGGTCCAGCCGCGGCAGAGTCCAGGGCGTCCCAAAGGTGGGTAAGGCGTCAGCAATGAAAGACAGAATAACAACATGACTCAAAGGACAGTGAAATTCGGCTCCGCTTTATTGCTCAGCAAGCAATATTTTATACTTTTATTTTTGGCAGAGATTAGCACATTGTGGTTACAGCTTTTTGCGTAAGCGGGTCAGTTTTGGAATTATTCATACAATTTAAAGTCTAGTGACAATTGATAATATCAGGGAAAATATTTTGACCTTAAATATGATTGATGTTTCCATTATATTTTTGGCTTGTATTTAAGATTCGGTTAGCAAGTGTATTTTAGTTCTTCATCAATGGGTCTTAGTAACTGTTTAACTATAGAAACCTTTTATTTCTTAGTTAATACACACTAGGGAGGTCTTGCCCGTGCCAAGCATTCTCTGAAACTAAGACTTTCGTAAGGTACATGTTGTTTCTTAATATTTACTATTCTAACTCTCTATTTATTATACATTCCTGTGTAAGGTAAGGGAGGGTCAGTGGGTTTGGGAAACTTTTGGAGACTTTTTCTCCCTTTAGGTGGATACTATAACCTTCCTTTGATTAAATAAGCAGAACCATAAAGTCCCGTGACCGTTGGTAGGGGCTTACACATTGGTGTTCCCTGGACTAATTTCTCCACTCGGGGGGTCAGAGTGGGGAGATTTCTTAATGACTCTTCTTTCTGTATATCCTTAAATAACTCACTAGTAGGAATGTTTGTGGGAAGTTTCTCCAATAACTCACAAACTACTGTGTTGATGTGTCTGGGATTTTGAGGAGTTACTGAAAATTAGTTGTCATCTCCTGGAAATTATTCTCACCACTGTATATGTTAGTTTGATTATATTTAGTTATAATATAGCAGTTGGAGGGTATTCTCTCATCCTCTCAGGCAGTCCCATGGGAAATGTTATTATTTCCCCATTGAACAGTCCCCTCCCCACAGGTAATTTTTGTGGGAACAAGTAAACACAATAAGGTGCCAATGATTAATAGCAAGATAGCAATCACAAAAGTAATACAGCCAATTTTTGTCCCTTTAGTCATGCCACGTTCTCTCCTTGGGGAGACGATCTCCCTGAACTCGATCCCACCATGCCCGGACCTTGTCAGACGTCGTGGCTTGGAGAGGGCGTGGGACTCCACAGCCAAGTTCTCACTCCTGATTTTTATCCACCACATGTGGGTATAGCACCAGCCTTTATGTCTTTAGTTGTAGGACTTCTCTTCAGCTAGATATCAGGTGGTTATGAGTTATGGTGGTTCTGTAGTTTAACTGTAATTTTGATGTGGTTGTGGGAAAATGCAAGTACCATGTTTACTTATGCAGCCATCTTGACCAGAGTCCTAGGTTCTCTTTTCATTATCTTAATGGTACCTTTTGAAGCAAAAAAGTTTTAAATTTTAATGAAGTCTAATTTACTTTCTTTGTATGTAGCTGTCTGGACTCTGTTTCCTTATATGTAATTTTTAAACCTGTTTGGGGAGAGACTTTTTGTAGTTTCTGCCTTTTATGTCAGGATAACGCTGGTCTCCTAAAATGTGTTGGAAAGTAGTTCCTCTCCCTCTATTTTCTGAAAGGGTTTGTGTAGAATTAATATTATTTTTTCTTAAAAGTTTGATAGAATTCACCAGTGAAGCCATCTGGTCTGGGCTTTTATTTGTAGAAAGATTTTTAGTCACTGATAAAATTTCTTTCCTTTACTTACATCTATTCCAATTTTCTATTTCTTCTTGAATTGGTTTTGGTAATTTATGTATTTTTATAACTTTTTCAATTTATCTGAATCGTGAAATTTGTTAGCATAATTTTTAGCAAAATTTTTTAAATCCTCTTTTAAGAACCAACTCTTCGATTCATTGATTTTCAGTTTTCTATTTCAATGTTTTCCCCATTGATCTTTATAATTTTCTCTCTTCTACTTACTTTATGTTTGATTTACTTTTCTGTTCACCTGAGGCACAATCTTGTATTCATGATTCTAAGTCTTCCTCTTTAAAAGCATTTAAAGCTATAAATTTTACTATAATCACTTCTTTAGCTGAATTCAGTAAATTTTGATGTGCTGTGTTTTCTTTTTTATTCAGTGCAAGATATTTACTTATTTCCCTGTGATTCCCTCTCTGCCCTATAGGTTACTTAAAAATGTGTTATTTGAAGAACATTTGGGACTTCCCAAATTTTTCTGTTGATTTCTAATAATTTTTCTGTGTAGGAAAACATGTTTTATATGATTTCAGTTCTTTTGGAAGTATTGAGACTAGTATTATAGCCTAGTGCCTTGCTTTTTTCTTCACTTAATTTATTTTGGAGAACTTGATATGTATTAGTTTAGAATATATGTGTCCTCATTATTTTTAATAACATTTAATCAGATACCCACTAATGGATATTTTGGTTGCTTTCATTCCTTTCTAGTACAAAGAATGATAAATCTTTATACTTTTATCTGTCTCTGCATTAGAGAGTAGGTGTATAGCATAAATTCATTCTTTTCTTTAACAAATATTTCTTGAGTGCCTAGAATGTACTAGGCATATTTGGGCACTGGAGATAAAGCAATAAACAGAACCAACCACATTCTTTTTTTTCACTGAGCTGATGTTCCATTAGAGAGAGACAATGAATAAATGCTAAAACAAATATGTCCTTTGTTACATATTACCCTGGAATTTATTCTGGAATATTAACTTTATACCCAGTTGCATTACTGAGTTATCTTATTGTTTCTCATTTTTTTTCAATTCATTTCATGGGATTTGGAGGCATACAATCAATCATACCACCTGCAAATAACAATCACTTTCCCTTCTCCTTTACTGTTTGCATACCTCTGATTAGTCTTATCTAATATATTTAACTGTTATTTCATGAACACTGTTGATTAATAGTAGGGAATATGGAAATTTCTATCTTATTTTTGGCTTACACAGTTAAACATAATACTGGCTTTTTATTTGACATGAATATTTATTAAGTTAAGGAAATATTGCTCAATTCCTATTTCATTAAGAATCTTCTTTCAAAATGAATACTGAATTTTATCAAAAGCAAAAAAATGATATCTATGGAGATGAACATTATTTTCTACTTTCACTTTGATGAATTGCATTAAGTGATGCATTATTGAACTATTTTTTCATTCCTGAAATAAACTATATTATGCTTATAAAGTTCTCCTACATTCTATTTTTATATGTAATTTTGCATCAACATTAATATTTGAGATTGGTCTGAAGTGGTTTTTTTTAGGTTCTGTTTGGTTTTTTACTATTAGATTTTACTATTGACGTTATAGTAGATGTAATAAAAGCAGTTAGTAGTTTTTCTTCTCTCTCTGCTTTAAAATAATTGAAGTTCTCTATTCCTTAAAGGTATCATGTAATACAATTTTAAAATTACCTAGTTCTGGTGGGTTGGGTTGGTTTTGGGTTTGGTTTGGTGGGCGAGAAATACCCTTTTACAACTTTTCTCATTTTTCCCATAGTAATTAATCTTCTTAGAGTTTCTGTCTTGCCTGAGCTCAGTTTTTATAATTTATATATATTATCTTACAAAATTTTTCTTTTATTCATTATTTCTTTAATAGAATTAAATCAAATATTCTATATATATATTTTTTTGTTTTCCACTTTACCTTAGAGTATTTCTGTTACTCTCACATCTTATTGGTGGTGCTTTCTTGATTAGGTCGGCTAACTGTCTTTCTATTTTAATGGCTCAAGAAACATACAAGTTTATTCATAAATAGTTTGTTGGCCAGTGCTTAAGCTAGTATGGAATAAGAGATTATGACACTTCCTGTCCAAGGAGGCTGTTTTCTGATGTCTGGAGTAAAGCAACTTCAATGTGATTGCCATAATCAACCCTTGTCAAGTATTGGACTCTTATTTATATTAAAATGCAACAAAGTCCCCTATTTAATTTGTGAACCTTACATAATTTACAGCTGATCAGTATTTTAAATTTTTCTTTTATGTTTCTAGAACACATGATCTTAAAAGCTTTCACTAGATCAGAATATTCTTTCTCATGCTGACATATAGTAATTAATTGATATCAATAATGAACAATTTTTTTATGTTCAAACAAAATTCAAAGTATTTGAGAGGCAGTATAAGCTATATCAGAGCTGTGTTTGAGGGCAAAGCATAAAATTAGGGATACAGAGAATTTGTGTCTATGTAGAAAACTCTGCTGTATGTTTTCAAAAAGCATATTATCAGACAGAAACATAGTATCACAAGTTCTAAACTCCATAAGTAAAATAAAAAATACTAAAGGAAATCTGTAAGGAAATCTGTAAGAAGTATTGATTTTTTCATAGTGATAACATTTTTCTGCAGATCTGTTTAGAAATACTTTGAAATTTACATAAAAGTTACAAGTACAGCACACAGAGCACCATTATACCATTTGCCCACGTGGCTATTAACATTTTGTGCCATTTGCGTAATAATGTGTGTGCGCGCGTTTCTGAACCATTTAAGATTAAGTTGCATACACCATGCCACTTTATCCCGAATATTTTAGTGTTTATTTCATGTCACTACTTGTTTGGAGAAATATGTGAGCAGCCAGTTAGTTAAAGTTATAAACTATGCTTTTTAAAAAGAACTTTGAATTTTAAAACTACAATGACCACCACAACAGAAGCCTTAGGAAATCATCAAAAGAGATTTTAGTAAAAAAAGAGACAGAGACAAAGAGAGAGTGAGTCAACGCTCACCAGGACCTGATAGAGGAATATTTTTGAGAGAATGAAAAGCACTAGTTATAAGAAATGAGCACTATCCAGAGAGGTCAGGTGAAAGCCAAAATGGATAACCCACAATCAGTATTATGTAATCTAACTTTATACGCCACTTCCTCCCACAGTTCACCAGCCAGAACTCTGTTCTAGGTCTTACTAATCACAAGTGCCTGGGAGATGTGGTATTCCTGTGTGCCCAGGACTAGGGAATGGTTTGGGGTCACACATGTAGTAGATGCTCTAGCCTTGATATATCTTATATGACTACTGATTATGTCAAAGCATAAAATGAAATCTTTTCTATAATATGACATTGTAATGTGATTTATTTATTTTAGGCTTTTGAGGTACACTCAAGCCAGTGGTATACATTTTAAAATTCACAGGGTCTCCTCACATTTCACTTCGCAATCCAAGTTTCATGGATAAAGAAAGTTAGACGCATTTAAGTAATTGGTTCAAGTTAAATGAATGTATGTCTTGGCAAAGCATAGGTAATTTATGGTTCCCCGGATATAAGAAATATGAACAAATATTAATGACAAGGTACCCCATCCTAAGCTTGGAAAATGCCATTGATCTCACAGGACATATACCAAAACAGGGAATGGATGCACAAAGACCCTGAAGGTGAGAGAGAGAGGGGGGGAGAGAGAGAGAGAGAGAATGATAGGACCACATATAGCGTCGTTGTCTTACCACTTAAAAGCAGCAGAAACAGAACTCGAGACTAGGTCTTCTGATTGTACTGTCAGTGAGTTTTACATTATATCAGAAAGCTTTCATGGGGTCTACTTAGACCTACAGGATTTATTTATCGATTTTCATTCACTTAATATGTATTTGTTGAGAATCTGTGCTCAGTGCTGCTCTGGGTGCTAGAAGTATGCCAGGAGTCAAAACACAGTCCTGTGTGCGCACACACTGTTAGTCCTTATCTCCTAGTTGGAAATTAGATAATGAACAAAGAAATACATCTTAGAGTCGAGAATGAAGGAAACTAAGAAACAGGATTAAAAAAAAAGGAGAGTGATGGGCATGGAAAGTTGTTGTCTTATAAAAAGTATAGTCAGGAAAGACACCTGTGCAGAGAACTAAAGTAAGGGAGCGAGCTGTGTGGAAGTCCAAAGAAAAGTATTTCCGGCAGAGGGGAGGCCCCGAGGCAGGACTGTGGTTGATGTAGTCAGTCACAGTGAGGAGCTCCTGTCGCTGAGACTGAGTGGGGAAGAGAGGGAGTGGAAGCGAGTCAGAGAGATTGCTGTGGCTGTAGGGAGGCAGGCAATGCAGAGTCTTATGTAGCCATGGCCCACAGGAAGGACTTGAGATTTTATTTTTGAGTGAAATGGGAAGCCTTTGAAGTTTTTAAACATAGGAATGCTATGATAGAACATTTTAAAAGATTCACTGTGGCTGCTGTGTGGAGAATAATCTCTTAGCAGGCAAATCTGGAAATTGGCAGACAAGTGAGTGGGCCTGCACAGCAATCCAAGTGAGAGATGAAGAGAGACTGGAGAAGGATGGCAGAAGTGGAGGTAGTAGGAAATGGATTCTGAATATAGTTCACAGGAAGAGCTGCAAGATTTGCTGATGGATGGGACGTGGGGTGTGAGAGAAAGAGAGAAATCCAAGACCTCAAAGTTTTTGTCCTAAGCAGCTAGAAGAACAGAGCTGCTTAGTATGATGGATGCAGACAGTCATGGGGACTTTGAGTTGGAATCAGGAGTCCAGTTGGGAACATGCAAAGCTTGAGCTACCTTTTAGCTATCCAAGTGGAGATGGCTGGCACGTGAATGGTATTGAAAGCTAAAGACTGAATGAGAACATGTAGAGAGTGAGTGCAAATAAAGAAGAGAAACGTTCTAAGGACTGACAGGGACCCTCCAATTTTAGAGGTCAGGAAGACTAGCCAACAAAAGGCTAAGAAAGCAGGACTTGTGAGGAAGGAGGGTAAACAAGAGAGCAGGAGGACCAGTAGCTTCATGCAGGGAAATAAGCATTTCAAGATGGAAGGTGTGAATAATTGTGTTTTGTGCTCAGTAACAGGGCACCGAGAGTTTAACATTGGATTTGGCAACAGGATCACATATTTTGAGTTAATGTAATCATTTAAGTCAGTTGAAAATAAGTCAATTTTTTATTTGATTTACTAATTGGGGGAAGTCAACATCAGTGTTTTGGTCACTTGAAACCAAAGCGTTTATGTGTTAATTAGTAGAGTGCATTTATTTGCAGGTACTATGATTTTGAGGAAGAGCACCAGCCTTCTTTTTATATAATTACCTACAGATAAGTGACTTTTCCAGCTCTTTATCATAAAGTTCAAGTGCCATAAAAATTAAAAATTTAAAACTGAAGAGTCTCTTTAATCCAAAGAATACCCCACTCCACCCCATCTCCCCACACATCAGCTAGTCAGGTTAGTATATCAATTATGTTATTTAAAAACATATCTGTTGGCCATTTCTAAATATAAATGGAAGAATAGACAGAAGCAGTGTTGTATATAGATGGTAAATCCAGTATACATATAACTGTTAATTATATATAACTGTTAATTGTCAATTTGGTATTAACCTTTTATAACTGTTAATTGTCAATTTGGTATTAACCTTTCATTTACCCCACTTACTGTTTGAGGACACCTTCAGTGCAAAGAAGGGGCCTGTTAAGATTGACAGTCCCGTAGTCACCAGTATAAATAATTGCTCCAGTGGAGATACACAGAAACACCAATTCAGAGAAACTACTGTTTTTTAAAGTACTAGCTAATTTCCCTCAAAAGCAAAAGCTGTATTTTATTTATCATTTTCTTCTCAGAGCTTGGCATGCATGCTTGTTGCATTATGTTACTGTGTTATGTATGGCATTAGGAAAAGGAGGGAATCACAAAGAAAAAGCATGTGAGACAAATAACGCAGCGGAGTGTGCAAAAACAGGCAAAATGATTTTTTCTACTTATTTTATTCTGTCTGGGCTTTTGAAGCAACCTTAGACTCCCTCCCTTCTGTTTGTTCATATACCAAATATGTGCCTAAGTTGCTTCTTTCTTTTTATTCATTACACAAATGTGCCAAGTGCATTCTAAATATGGAGACATTGGTGAACAAATTATGTTATTGTTCTTACAGAGCTTACTTTAAATCTAATGAGTAATAACAGATTAATCCTGCAATCTACTAACTGTGCCTATTATATGGCTGAAAAACAGCCCATACAACAATGTCTTCACTTGGGAAAAATATATGAGCTTAGACAAAAAAGGTCATTTAACAGGAATCAGCACACCAGGCAGGTCTCTGGTGTATTGGTGCTACTTATTCACATGGCTACTTTTAGCATGTCACTTACGTTTCTGGCCACCAGCTCTCCATTTGTAAATTGAAAATAACCTGTAATATTCATATCATCTCAAAAACTCTATGGCTTTTAATATTTCTGAATCATGGGCTTATTTAATTTTTTAAGATTGTATTTATTTATTTTTAGAGAGAAGGGAAAGGAGGGAGAGAGAGTGGGAGAGAAACATCAATGTGCAAGAGAAACATCGATCGGTTGCTTCTCATACACCCCCAAATGGGAACCTGGCCTGCAGCCCAGGCATGTGCCCTGACTGGGAATTGAACTAGCGACCTTTCAGTTCACAGGCTGGCTCTCAACCCACTGAGCCACAGCAGCCAGGTCTGGGCTTATTTAGTTATAATTGTGCATTCATTTGCTGAGGAACCAGGGAGAAAAGAGATACAAAGAGTAGTTTGTTTTTAACGTGTTATCTCGAAATATATTTCTTGCCCCCTTCTAATCCACAGTGGTAATTTTCTTGAGCTCACAATGCAAAAGTTCAGTAACCTGAAATAAAACTTTGCAGTAGCAGAATTTGAGATACCAAGAAAGTCAGAGGAAAGAAAGGAAGAAGCAATGAGGTTCTAGCCAATAGTTCTGAAGCTATAGGAAGATGAACAAATTTATTACATAAAATGTGTTCAATCAGTTCATTCATTATTTTTATGTGATGAGAGAGAATCTTAGTGTCTTTTCACTGACTTTTTTAAAAGTTATAAACTCAAATATAAAAATGACCAATGCATAATCTATTTACTAAATAAGTTTCCAATTCCCCTGGTTCTATAAATCTTAAAACTTAATTAGCCAAAAATTAAGTCATGTTCCTCATTACCTGCCACTGAAGTACAATAAATTATATTTAGGAAATTATGCTGGTCATATCCGAAATGTGCTTTCCTCGAAAGTGCTAGTTGCTTTCTGAAGCAGAAACTGAAGTGGACTGAGTGCAGTATAAGTCGTGTGCAGGAGAATTCCAATGGTACTCCCAGAAAATGCTGCCTTGAAAACCCGAATCACAGCACCTACACGCCTGCCCTTACTTGTTGAATAAATGAATGAAATCACCCACAGCATTACCTTGCATTAAAAGACTATAAATTCATGTTCATTTTTTCATATTGCAGAATATGAAACCATACACTTTTAATGAATATAAATTCTACCAAAACTGCAATGAAAATAATTACAGTTATTATACTATATTAAAATAAGTTATGTTAATTGCACTAAAATTTAAAGAAAACGTATTGTTTCACCTCTTCTCCTAATGAACGTTATTTCACAATGTGTGGTACATTTATGGAGAGTTTTGGAGTGCATTAGATAAATCAGTTTAACATTTCCAGGAGAGTCAGTTTTAATGAGCATAATAATGCATTTCCACTCAGAAATAGTTTTATGTTACAAAGCATCCTCTACTTGTAGATTGGAAAAAGTTGTACCACAATGACACTTTCACTTAAATTTGGAATGAAATTTAGTGAGGGGAGCATAGATGAATCCATTTTAGCTATGGTGTTATAAATTTAGAATGAATGTTACATTTTAGCTACTTATTTTTTTTCATGTATTAAAAAGCTACACAAACTACATATGCCAGCAGTAATGTGAGTTTGGGAGTCTGCTAAATCCCACATATGATACCTTGCCATTTGCCTTATAAATCCCACTCCTACATAAAGAAAACAAAAAATAAAATTAAAAGCATTGAATACATGATAATGACCATTAAAACACATTTGTTAGACCCACATTTAGGTGAATCTAATCCAATATCCATTATCCCTCATACTTGTGGATAAGTTCCTCTCCCTCATGCCTCACAAATAAGCTTGCACCTAGACTCATCCTTTCCTCTTTCCCTCTGGATTCAAAGAAAAACTTGCAGGTGCTCTATTCGAAGACATCAGCTTCACCCTGCTCTGGAAGGCAGCCACTTCTGTCCACTCAGGGAATGGCTTTGTCAATATCATCATCCTCGTGGGAACTATTACAACTTTTTATTCTTTACAAATCTTACCTTTACCCTACAAGCCTGCTGGAATTTATCTTATACTTTAAAGAATCTTTTCTTGATTTTGTGTTACCCTCTAGCCATGGCTCTTTCTCTTTTCTTTCATTGTCAGATAACTTTCTTGACATATCCATACATGTGCCTACTTGTACTCTACCTTAATCCATAAATCATTTAAGAGCCTTATGTTTGAGGAAGAGGATTTACTTAACATCTACGCTTTCTTACCTGCCTTGCACCTCTCAGCCCAGGGCTGTCTGGTTTCTGCTCCCATCACACTACTGGAAATGCACTCTGATGGTAACAGGAGCTTCCTATTTATCAAGTGAATGCTTCCCATTTCCTCCGAATCTTTTCCCCCTTGACTTCCAGGACGCCAGTCTCGTCTAGAGGCTTTCCAGATCTCTTTCTTCTCACACTCCTTTAATGAATTCTATTCCTCTGTCCGTTCCTCAAAAACTATGATTTCCCAGATTGTAACTTTGTTGTCACATGACTCTAAACCTCACCACCACTACCCACATAATCTTGTCAACTTTTTCGGTCTTATTTCCCTCTTAAGACTCTCTAGGCCTCCCCATGGCCTCCAGAGAACCAACACCAACTCTTTATCTTACATCCAAATCCTTCATCATCCGGTCCATACCAGCCTCTCTGAACTCATATCACATTCTTCATTCCACAAATACTCATTAAGCATCTGCCAGGTTTCAGACTCCATTTGAGGTTATATGATACAGTAGTAAACAAAACAGACTTAAAACCCCTGCCTTCTTAGAAAAAAATATATTTTTCTAACAACACACAACTGTTCCTTTGGGCCTCATCGTCATAGCAAATTATTTCTTCCTGTGTAAACAATTCCTTTTCTTCCATATTTTCTGGCAAACTCTTTTTTGTCCTTGAGAATTCAGGTCAGATGGTACTTCTCCTAGCACCCCACATTTTCCCAGGAAACCCTATAAATACTCTTGTCATGTCTTCAGGTCAAGATTCTCTGTGAAGTCATAGCTTTGGAGCTGCCATTTTCACCCTTCAGAATTTATCCAAGGAATCCCAAAAAGACACGCTGGACCTTTCAGACTGAAAGATTCCTGACCCTTTAATGCACGTTAAATGGACCAAGTGGTCAGTTGATCTCTGATTGTTAAGAGTCTCTGCAACTATTTCCCTGTACAGTCAAAAGGACAATGTATTGCTGCAAACAGCATTGCTCACATATATTGTAAACATGAGTCAGTTTAGTGTACTGTTCTTATGTATTAAAACTATGCTATTAGGCTAACTGTACTGCAGTTCTTTAAATGAATACAAATCTAGCAACACAACGACACTTTATTTCCAACTTCTATTTGTCCATAAGATCACCCTTTTAACAGAAGGTACAAGCAAGATTACATTACTTCTACGTTTATATATTTTAGTGAGTAGCATTTAGCTAGTTCCTCTTGTCAGAAAAGCCTACTAAATTCATGAGTTTGCCTCCCAATTCTGTTTGAAGGTACATACTTTCAACAATATACCTTAACATATATGATTTCTTTTTTCCCTTTTTCTCTTCTACGTGCATTTTCTCTTGTGGAACATCTTCCAACAATGATTCTTGACTGAAGTCCGTCTCATCCTCCCCTACTCCAAAGGATATTGGTAACTGTACAGGGCCATTTTCAGGTTATATTACAATTTTTAAAAATTTCAGAGTCAGAGTTTGAAATAAAAAATTTAAAATTTTATTCAGAAGAACTGCATTGCAGGCTCAAAGGAGGTGAGTGCTTGTTACTCAATAGCTGGACTTCCACCACACTCTGGTTCTCAACACAAGCCAAACTGCAGGCTCTCCTCAGCCTCAGGACTTTTAAAAATTGCTCTGTGTTCAACAAAGGGGAAAAGCTCAGGGGAAGGAGACCTTGTTATTTCTTCAGGGGAGGGGAAGGAGGGAGGACTTTGTAGTCCCAAATTAGCAAACTGGAGGAAGGCTATTTAAAGACAGAGGCAGTGATACATGGTGAAACGAGTGATATTTGTCCAGTAAACCGTTAAGGATACATAAAATTATCACAGTGCTTCTCTGATGGAACAGAGCATTAGGAATCTGTTCTTAATTGTTATTCGAACTTCAAGACTTGAATTTCTGTTTATTATTAAGACTGCTTTTCTTCCTCCGCTGTCATAACAACTGGATTCTTAACTGGCATAAAGTGCCCAGGGGCCAGGTATGTCAAAACATCCTAATTTGAGGGACGGGTAGAAAGAACATCCAAAAAAGTTCCATCCAAAAATTCCAAGTAGTTGCGTCTTCATTGAAAAATATTCTGACTCCGGTCGGTAACCAGGGATCTTCTCTCCACTTCTTGCCCTGGTTTCTTTCTTTCTGCTGCTGACAAAGCTTGCTGCCTTCTCAGGTACCTTATAGCAGCACCTTGCTGCTCAAGGTGTGGTGGGTGACCTGTGAGACCAGGTAATTTGCATCTTAACAACTTCTCCCAGGTAATTTGTATTCAGATTAAAATTTGCATAGGCAAACATGCATTTTGGTCTGTGGAATGGTTGATCCTGGCCTGGTGGCAGGATCTCCGAATTTAATAGAAGAGTTTTCCACTGAATTCATAAACACCTCCCCTAAGGTGCCTAAAAAATATATATCTCACTTAAAATTGCCCTAAATGCCAGGAGTTAATGAAAATTACTTAATGACCCTTTTGAGGCCTGTCTCTTAACCTGTGGTAAAACTGCATGGGGGAGGCCCAGAAAAAAACAGTGAGTAAGTCGTCTTCCAAGACAGCCAAGCACCTGCAAGGAAGGTCACACTTCAGTGTAGCCTCTGAAAGTCTATGAAAGTTGCAATGAAAAAGGAGAGCTTTTTTGATATATTTGCTTGAGAGCTTAGAATTTAAATGTATTCCCACAGAAAAATGTATTCCCACAGAAATTTTTAATAAACAACTTGGAAAATTGTTTATTAAAAACAGTAACAGAATGCTGGACCTTCTGTAAAAGTTGTTCATTAAGTAAAAGTTGTTCATAAATTGCATATTTGTTTAAAAAGTACTAGCAAAGAAACTTTTTAAAAATGTATATCTACCTCTTAGAAAAGGCCTAAACATTTTAAACAGAAAAACAAAGCCTTGTTCCCAAAAGAAATGATCATAAATTGTGTTTATCACTCCTGCCCTTTAAAAATATTTTATTCTGCTATAAAAATGGCTGAATACACTCCAGAAAGTTAGACTTAAATCATCATTGTTATATCATAAAAATAGCATTGTACTCTAACTCCAAAATATCTGAAAGCACTTTAACTCGATTACGAACACCTTTCTCAAGTGTGAGGAAAACTTATCTACACTCCCTCATCAGGCATAGATGAGTGCAGTGTTTGGTCTAATCAGTCCCAGTGTTATTCCCCTGAGCCATACTTGAAGATGTACTTTAGCTTGAAAAATTAATAAGGACTAAAAAAAAAAACCAATGTGTTAATTCTAATATATGCAGTTTGCTAGCAGCTTTTAGGTGCATTAAAACAGCCAGTTTCAACTAATGGTTTTTCTGTGGTTCTATAATTCCTATTCACTGGATATTGGACTCTTTGGCCCAGAATGGTTAGATGTCTATGAATCTGTGTCTGGAATCTTAACATCACCTGATGTCCTTGTCCACTAGGGCCAGAATCTAAGCTCCCTCTCTAATGGTCTGCAGTGTCCTCTGCTGATGTCCCCCTCTTTGAGTGGAGGGCTTGTTAAGATAGGTTTATTCCTAAGGAGCCTGCTCTGTCATTGTTCCTCTCTATTGGGAATAAGGCTCACTGGTTCCCAGACAAACATTACCTTAATATTGTCTTCCTCCTTGGCAAGGTTGATCAGAGCAGGCCATGCAGGCTCAGTTTCTCAGCAGGACAGTAGGGGTGACCTCA
This sequence comes from Carollia perspicillata, assembly GCA_004027735.1. Lineage (NCBI taxonomy): Eukaryota > Metazoa > Chordata > Mammalia > Chiroptera > Phyllostomidae > Carollia > Carollia perspicillata. The sequence continues at coordinate 2,240 of PVKM010006989.1, read as the reverse complement.
CATGGTGCCACACCAGAATGCTGGCCACTTTGCCATGAGGCCTAGCCCTTTTGTCCAGAGTCAACACACAGCCCCGTGCCTGGTTTCTTCTCCAGATGGACTGAAAGGAAACCCACAAAAGCCTGGTTTGCTTTCAATGTGATGGTGTTGGACGGTAACCCTGAGCTCATGTAGGGATTCTGACTTGACCTGTGTGATCTTGGCCATGGTCCGTAAGATCTCCAAAACTCGGTTTCCTCACCTGTAAAGTATAGCTATTGCTGTGGGTGTTGTGTGTGTATGTGAGGATTAAACAAGAAAACCCACACAATGTACGTATCACAGTGTCTGAAACAAAGAGGTGCTTAATAAATCTTGGCTAGTGTTGCAAGTTAAATGTGAGCTCCATTTGTTCACTTGGCATACTCCTTTCCTTTGGGGCTTGGGAACAATTTGCAGGATGCAGGTGATGATGGCGTGTGAATCAGAAACTCCCAAACCTATTCTACTCACGTGGGGCATATTCTAGCCTCAATTGATTCACGCTGGTCCACGTGTCCCTCAGGGCCCAGCATTCCAGATGGTCCTTCTTCTAGAAAATTTTATAATCCAGTGATTAGGTTAATGAGTATACACAGAGTCTAGAGAAATACATTATATCTGCCCTTCAGAACTGTTTGCTCATAATGAAATAAATTATTTCTCCCGAATTTGCCATGGATAACAAAGACTTCAGCTAGGGGCTTTCATTTGAGGCAGAAACGTATAGATTATTTCTTTTTACATTTTAATTTAGTACACAGTATATTTAATAAAGAATGTGAGTTTTTTTCTTTCCCATGAATATGTTTCTATTTTTACTGAGTTTAAGTTAAGGAAAGACTTGACACATCTATCGATACTTTGAATAACATGTATTTTAAATGTAAACACTCCAAGTCCCAGGTTTTAAAGCTTCTGTTTCTGAAAGGATTCTAAAATGCTGATTAAAATCGTGGAGTCCCTGTTGTTGATGTTCCCCCCTCGTCTCCTGAGCAGCCAGCTGTCATCGTCTCTGCCTGTCATGACCTTTCAAAAAGCTAAAACACCATGGCCATTCTAGAGGTGGCAATGCACAGCTGTCTGATATAGCATCCTTAATGTGCCAGCAATTCTGCTTCACTGGATCTAGAATTTATGTTTTCTGTAAACTCCTGACCCCAGCGTATTCTGATGCAGGTGGCCCAGGGTCCACAATTTTAGGAACAATAATCCAGGTCAGGAGCCAGCAAACTGTGACCCACAGGCCAAATTTGGTCTCTCAGCTGCTTTTGTATGCCTCTTGAGCTAAGAATAGCTTCAATTTTTTTCATATTTAATTAGATATAATTGACATATAACATTGTGTGAGTTTAAGGCATACACTGTGACATATAACACTGTAAATTTAAGTATAGACTGGGATTTTATACATGTATATATTACAAAGCAATTACCACAATAGGTTAGTTATTGCTTGTGTTTTAAAATATCAAAAGAAGAAGCCCTGGCTGGTGTAGCTCAGTGGATTGAGCGCGGGCCTGTGAGCTAGAGGATCGTGGTTCGGTTCCCAGTCAGGGCACATGCCTGGGTTGCAGGCCAGTTCCCAGTGGGGCACACACAAGAGGCAACCATACATTGATGTTTCTCTCCCTCTCTCCTTTCCTTCCCCCTCCAAAGATAAATAAATAAAATCTTTTTTAAAAAATAAATAAAATAAAATAAAATATCAAAAGAAGAATACTATTTTGATATGTAGAAATTACATGAGATTCAAATTTCAATGTCCATAAAGTTTTATTGGAACACAGGCACGCTTATTCAATGGTGTACTGCCTGGGGCTGCTTTCCTGCTACAGCAGCAGAGTTGAGTGGCTGCAACAAAGACCACGCAGTCCGCAAAGCCTGAAATACTTGCTGTCTCCGCCTTCACCAGCAAGGGTGGCCAGCATCTGACCTAGGTATGCACGATAACTGATGATGCTTCTTCTTTAGCGCTTTTAAAAGCACCTGAGGGGGAAGTTGTTACAGCGCTTCCTTTGCACACCGTCCCTTGTGACAGGGAGAAGGGAAGTGCCAATGGAAGATGGAAAGAGGATTAGCCAAGTGTCCACACAACGTGAAGGAAAAGGTGCTGGCTACCTGTGAAGGGCACATCGTTTCACTTAGGAGATGGAGTTAATGCATACAGATGAGGCAAGACACCCTGGAAGAGAGCGTACACTTACTTAAAGTATAAATCC